>JAKSZP010007924.1:0-278242 GCA_022478985.1 Massospora cicadina
GGCCTCATCTAATCAGACTTCAGACAATTCTTTGGGATTCTCAGCAGTTTGAATCTTGTCCACCAGTTGTTGGGTGTAAGACTGGGCAACTTCCTTGATTATCTTGGGGGTGATTCCCTTTGCCCCAGATCTGGTCACTGCATTAACATCCAGATTGATCACTTGATACAGTTGATCCTGTATGCCTTCATCCACAAACAGATCACTAATATCAATTTTCTTGATCATGATGTCAGAAGGAACAGGCTTCTCTGCAGCTCTAGACTGTTCCCCATCTAGGCTGTGGGCCCATTTCCTGATTTCTTGGTGTCAGCCAACTCTTTCACCTGGACCATGTTGATTTGATCCTTCAGCTTCTTAGAATGCATGGTGAAATGTCCTTTCCTAGCGCATTGGTAGAAAACCTTTTCTTTCTTATTCATCCATCTGAATTCTTCTGGCTTATTCCCCAACACGGTTCAGTGGTTCACCTCTTTAGCACCTTCATTCCCCTTTTTTTTTTTTTAGTACTAGATGGTCACCTTCATTCCCCTTTATGAGACTTAAATTGTGCACCAGATTAAATTTGAAACTTCTGTTTGGGGCATCAAAGGTTGCTCCCAAGATTTATAAATTATCTATCATTTAAGATAGTTATTTCTGTTGCAAACATGGAAGACATCATGCATTGCAAATCACAAAAGGGCTGAAGGGCCACTTGTAAGGCAATTCTGGCATTGAAGTCATCCAGTACCTTTTCTCCAACCAGGATTTGTGACTCCTGGTAGAACTGATCCATTAAGCTTGCTAAAGACTCATCTTTATGGAATTGGATTCCCATAAACTCCTGTTTGCGCATTGACATGTGCGTCAGACTCCCAAATTCCTTCATGATGGCCACCTTTGCCTCCACATACAACCAGCTGTCCCCCTCCAGGTGGGGCAACACTAAGTTCTGACAGTCAGTGTCAAGGCAATTCATGACCATCAACGCCTTTTGAAAATCTCTGTAGCCATATATGGTCATATCAAACAGTCAAAAAAACACTGGGGCATTATCCTGATGGAACATTGGCAATTTCAGCGTTGCCTTAAATTCCTCTGAGTTATCTCTAGCTGATTCTCTAGGTCAGCCACTCATCTCACTTGAGGAGTGACTTCAGGTGTCATCTTCAAACTGGTAGCAAAAGTGGGTGGCATGTTCCTTGGGGTATTTGACTTCCTAATTATCATATGAGGACTTCTTTCTTTGGCATTGCTTGCCATATCTGGCTCACAACTGCATTTTTGAGTTTTAAGTTCCTCACCCTGCTTGATCAGTTGCTCTATGTCAGCACTGAAAATTCTCAAATGAACGTGATCTGCTTCTTGCTCAGATTTAGATATAAGACCTCTCAAACTAGGTCCCCTTCTTTTTTCTTTAACAAAGTTACTTTCCAAGTAACTCGTTCCCAAAACTTACAACTTTATCAATCCCTTCCTCCATCTTTGTGACTCGTTCTTCCAAGGCTGTGAATTTCTGATAATCTGCTGAGTTTAAGGCATTCTGATTCACAGTGGCTAACTCTGTCCACAGTTTGTGTAACTCATCTTTGTACAACTTTCTTATAAGTTCAACTCAACTACTCTCCTGTAGTGAGCACCAACTTGTAAAAATTTACTGTTTTAGGTTATTATCAGCAAACAACCCCTATAAAGTTGTTACTGCACAGGTTCAGTTCTTGTGCACTTTGTCTGCATTGTATAGTATATGATATTATCAGTTGATGATAGTATGATGACTATTATCCATAGTTGAGTGGAATTATTATATCTCAACCCAATGCTCAGCCAATAACCTGCTTGAAATACTTGAGATGTCTTGATATGGGAATTTGTTCCCTCATTCTGTCCAACCTGATCTTTTCTGAGATTCCCCGGTGACAGTCTCTTTGGTCCAACACACAGTTGGCAGCAATCCCCAATTGTTTCTCCTTCTTCTCTAGACCCCTGCTCAGATCTTTGCTCTTTTCCCAAAAGAATCTCCCAATAATCGCACACAGCAATAATATCCTTAAGAAGAATAGAACAATTGAAAGCTGATAATAGTTTACTACTTAAACTATATACTGGATAAAAACTATAGAACTGTATATCTGTAGTATGATCTAACTGTTTTTTATTATGAGTGAATTTTAAGGAATTTATAGTGAGGATTCAGTCATATAACCCTCAGTTGACACCTCTTTGATGAAACAGTAGCCATTGCTGTTGAATCACCAATCTACATCTCATCAGCAATGGTCTTCCCCATCCTGGCTGGGATTCTGTCATCAGACATTCTTGAGACTTGAACAGAAAGAGTCAGAAAATGTGTCCCTAACATTTTCCTCTTGATCCAAGCAAACCAACCATATTTGGCTAGCAACCTGCTTATGTAATGTGACTTATTACCCATTAAGGCAGGTCAGATACCAACTGATTGATTCACTAGTTGCAGGCGGCATCACTCACCTTACAACTTACTACTCATTTCCAATCAATTGGTTATGAAACCTGACCAATCCTGATTGGTATACCTAACAGTTAATCACTATCAGATGCCCCTATTTCGTTGGCAACTCTGCCCAATAAGATCTTTACTTATTTGTCCAGATTGATCCCTAATGGATATGACCAGCAAATATACCAAAATCCCCCAAACATAGTTACTCTAAAATTTAGGTCAACCAATTTCTAATTTACCTCACCTTAGGGAATTATTCCCTAGCAATTTCTGGTAATCTAGAAAGATGAGAATATGGGCAAAAATCCCAACAGTAGATGTGAGCATCAGATAGTCCAGGTCATGGTAGATCATTATATTAAGCCTTTGTCTCTCTGAGGTGGCCACGTGCCTATTAAACTCCTAGTGAATGAATTTTAAACCAAAAACCAAAGCAAAACTCAATAAAAATCTAGACCAAACTAAATGACAATTTTATTAGGTCTTTATTTTGTTTGTATAGGTGACTTGATAAACTTTTTCCAGGTTTGTCTCACTCCTTGCAATTTAGACCTGTGGCAAACTTTTTCTAAGTTGTATCACTCTTCAGAATTCAACTTGTCAACCCCTTATTCTAGTTAGTTCTCAACAGGTCTGAATTCACTAATCTTGATTTGAAGTCAGCCTTTGATTTAGCAATTATTCTATTCTCAGTTGGGGCAGTTTAGGTTTCTAAAATAGATTTTTTTGATGATCTAATTATATTGATAATTAAATTAATCTTGGGATTGGCCTGGGCAGCAATAGTCTTAATTAAAGTTGTTTATTAACTGTTTTGACTTAGTTGGCAAGAAGGTCAAATTGGTAAAATTTGAGCGTTTTGACGCTTTTACTATAATATATATATAATTTCAGATTTCAAAATTGTTGGGAGATGCATTCCTCTGTTTTGACTCAGTTAATTTTAATTTTAGTCTTGAAACATTGTGGCAACTTTGGATTTGGCTCTTGAGATTTCTGGATTGTTATAAATTAGCTCTGGCTCTTCTTATCAAATATAGTAATTTACATAAGCTGATTAAACTAAAAGGGTTTGGGATGCAAAACTAAATCTAGTCAACATTTCAAACAGTGATGGATCATTATAAATTAGTAGTGGCTCTTCTGATCAAATATAGTAATTTGCATTATCTGACAAAACTAAAAGTGTTTGGGATTCAAACCCAAATCTAGTCAACATTTTAAACAGTGTTGAATCATTAAAAATTGGCTATTTCTCCTTTGATCAAATATAGTAATTCACATTAGCTAATTAAACTAAAGGTGTTTAGGATGTAAAACCAAAATCTATTCAACATTTCCAATAGAAGCTCTGCCCCAATCAAGGGAAAACCCCTGTTCATGGGCTCCATATTTAAAAAGGTAGTCACAGATGACATCATCATGGTGAATACAACTGAAACATTTGATATAACCTCAGGGCTAGCCCCTGCTTGCCTCCAAATTTGGCAGAACTTAAAGTATTGGAAGGATAAAATTCTTCCTTTTTGAAAGGCGTGTGTGAGTTTTGTGGCCGGTATTTATAAGGCTGGCCTGGGTGAAAAAAGGACAGCTAAATTACCAAGTCACTTTCAGGTTGGGGTGGAGAAATTATCTAAAAAGCTGAATCAGATGAACAAAGTCTGCAAGAGAAGCTTGATAAAGTTTGGTGTCCATCACAAGGCCACTCAAAGTGGCATGAAGAAATGATGTTTGGGAAACAACAGATACAGGTAAGCTCAAGACACAGGGAGATTTATAAAATTAAGGCCACACAAAATGCCCAACACCACAGTTTACAAGAGGTCCACAGTAAAGTTCAAAAGCAGTGACACAAGGTTGCCCTTGTAAGTCCTGGAGGTCAGCCCCTGCATCTGGATAGGAAACAATACCTCTTTAGGACAAAAAGGTGCCCCAAGGCCCAAGTGGACCCCCTGTTGCAGCTGAGCAACTTGGTGCACATTGTAGATAAGCGCTGATTGACTGCTCTTCCCCCCAAGAATGTACTGTTCCCACCTCTTCCCTCCTCCTCTACCCTTTTGGAGTTGATAGAGGGGTTTTTCAGAGAGTCATGCAAGCCAGAGGCCATGGGCAGGTTCCTGGGACTCACCATTTCCATGGAAAATCCTGCCAAAAATTTTAAAAAATGCCACAATGACCTTGGGGCCCAGTCTGCAAATTCTGGCCTGGGGGAGCTTGTCCAGACTGGCTGGCACAGAAAATTGAATTGGGGCATAATTTTAATTTTGGATTAGGCATTGAACAACTTGGTCCAGCTGCCTAAATTTCTGGGACATTCTGGGCAGCTCAGATAATACAAATAGCCTGATTTAGATGTCAAGCCAGGCATCAAACAACTAAGCCCAACTGCCACAGCCCTCCAGGACAAATCCAGGCAGTCCAAATCATGCGAGCAGCCCAACTCAGGTGGTCAGGCCCAGATTGGCACTGTTGACTTGTCTTGGCCCCAAAAATGTGGAAAAATTTATAAAAGTTTTTTTTTAATTTTTGCCAGGCTCTCAAGCATCCCCCACCCCCTCCCCACCAGCCAACCAGATCTTATTGCCAACCCCCAAATGACAAATCCTGTAACACCTCACCAAGCAGTTTTCCCAATTTTAAAGGCAACCACCCTGCCCAGAGGCCATTGTAAGTTCATTTTTTCTACTTTCCTCACATTTTGCACTCAATAAACCTTCCAAACCATTGTCAACTTGTTGCAGCCTCTATCTGCCTTATTTATATATAATCAAAAATTCCACCAATCAATCTTGAAAAGTGTGCTGCTTCTCAAATCCTCTTGCCAATGCTCATCAACTGGGTTATTTAGTTGATTGACCCTACCACCCAGTATCATAACATAACCTTTCTAAATCAGCTTGCTTTAGATGACAAATCCACTTCAATCGCTGTTATGTGCTTGGTGGCATGAATCCAGCTGTCCTCCATGCTGTCATATCCCCATAGTCCATTGTTCAGTTAGGGGGCACCAAAGCACCTCCATTTCACCATTTATGGAGTCAGGACCTTTACCTGACCTGCCCTACAATGATCTCACTTGCCTGAGGGTCCTGGAGCACCCCATCCAGGGAGATCTCAGCCCAGACACTCTGCACAGACCCTATTTTCACCCTTTTTTCACTGTCAACCATGCAGTGGACCTTGTGCAACCTCTTGTTAGACTGCACCCTTAATTATTCAAACTGAAGGCCAGCAACTGCAAACCTCAAAGGAGTTGTCATCCTCCCTGCCTCCTTCACCCTTGGGGGTTGCCCTCATTGTAACCATTTGGTTTGCCTTGAGGGCCTTCAGTACACTATTGAACTTTTGCTTCCCTCACATTCCCACTAGAACCCCACTTGTATAAGTCATTTGGACCGATGTGCCCATGACATTCTGGGCTCTCCACTGGGTGCTCACACACTCTGATTGGGAGCCCCATCTAATCTTTATCAGTCAGATCCATGACATAATAGACTGACCAAATGTTAAAATCTGGGTGCTTTTATAGTTGCTCGCTTCTGGCCCTAGAATTTGGCTGCACAGATTTGTGGATGTTGCGTTGATTTGATTGAGTTTGATTAACTGAGGCAATAATAGTATGAAGATTATTATTAAAGTTGATCCCCAAAAAACCACGTTGAGTGTATTGTCCAACACTAGACAGGTGCTTCTTTGTCTTTAAGATGTTCTTGTACTGGTAGGGAACACTTTTCCAATTCTATTCTCACAGAGCCAAGTGGAGACTTTGATAAAAACAACTTTTGGATATCTGATCCTTGAACTCTTCTCTTAAGAGTAATGTTACAACAACTAATTTATTTTCAAGTTTTTATCTGCTTTTATTAGGGAATAATTGGGGTTTTTTATAGTTGAAATCAGATCACAACTTTTCACCTGTCCGTTGGGAATTATTTGCGCTTCTATGCTGGTTTGATCCTCAGATGTTAGGCACCAAATCTCATCAGGTCCATCGACTTAAGTTTATTAGGCAGCATTGAGAGAGAGAGAGAGAGAGAGAGAGAGAGAGAGAGAGAGAGAGAGAGAGAGAGAGAGAGAGAGAGAGAGAGAGAGAGAGAGAGAGAGAGAGAGAGAGAGAGAGAGAGAGAGAGAGAGAGAGAGAGAGAGAGAGAGAGAGAGAGAGAGAGAGAGAGAGAGAGAGAGAGAGAGAGAGAGAGAGAGAGAGAGAGAGAGAGAGAGAGAGAGAAGAGAGAGAGAGAGAGAGAGAGAGAGAGAGAGAGAGAGAGAGAGAGAGAGAGAGAGAGAGAGAGAGAGAGAGAGAGAGAGAGAGAGAGAGAGAGAGAGAGTCTCAGCTGTTTGGCAACCAACAATTGGTATTAGGGACTCAAAACCAGTTGTTTTGACTGATGACAATCCTACTCTCTACCTCTAGAATTAGAACGCTTTGGTAGTTCTGATGACTCCCCATTTGTTCTTCTCTATATGATTCCCTAAAATTTGACTATTGGGTGTTGTTCCATCATTAAATTCATACTTAATATCATCAGGGATGATCTCTGACAATAATCTCATCCATTGGCAACTGTTGCTGATACTTTATAATTGTAACTAATTGTCAAATTTATTAATTGGTTAATAGGTTGGATTATATGGTCATCTCAAATTCCAACACCAGTTATCTCAGCCATCTCCATCCTCCTCTCTGGTATTAGCAAAGAGTTAGCCTATGCACTTACCTTGAATATGAACTCCCTCTGTGACCTAATCTTTTCTTGTTGGTCTGTTACCTTGTTCATCTGAGCCTGCAGACAGGCTTTGATGAACTGGAGCCCACCTCAACAAGTGTTAGCTACCAGTGTCACCCCTCAGTTAACATGATGGGTTGGGGGTCCCTCTTATTTCTTCTGATGAGGTGGCCAACCAAGTCCTTGGTGCTCTGGTGGAGCTTCAGGTGTGCTTCATTGCTGATGGTAGGTAATCCCCACCCCCTCTGACACCTAACATAATATGGCTCTTATTGACACCCTGGATGGGGATGTCCACTGCTGGGTTAGGGGGATGTTACACTCTGCAGCAAAAACTGGCAACCCTACCCCTCTGCTTGCGCTGGTCACCTTAGCAGTCAAGCCCCTGAGTCAAGACCTGCGCACTTCCTCTACTTCTTTATATTAGGACAGTTTGCTATAAACTTAACCTCCTTGATTGAAGCTTTTGCAGTTCTGCTCCCACTATGTTGATCCCCTCCAAAATTGCTATCTCTCTTTTCTGTGCTGCCTTGAACTTCACTGTGGCCACTCACTCATCCTGGGACCCTCTCCCAGGGTCCATAGAAGTCACTTTCTCTGTGGCCCACTTAATTGGGGCCAGACCTCTCCATGACCCTGCGTGTGCTGTTGCAGCCCTGAGATGCCACATACCATCCCTCCTCCCTCAGCCAGTGGGTGTGGACAAGGGAAGCGTCCCCTGGTCTTGCAGCCCTCTGCCCCCTTTCTGGGCCCACCTTAGGTATTCCCCTCTGGGGTAGCCTTTGCCCATTGCATCCCCTGTCCCTACCATTGATTAAGAGTTTGCTCTGCTAGGTTCTCAGGGTTTGAAATCTGTTCTGCCCAGCGCTGTTGTCCTCCTGCCTGACTCCTACTCCTCCCCTGAAGAGGGGTGTGACAGTTGAGGTCTATCCTCAGCATCACATTGCCCTGAACTTTGGTAAGACAGGGCAGGCTGTGTCTGTATGTATGGAGGAGGAGGGGGCGTTGGTTCTGGCAAGGACGCCTAAGGGGCCGGAGCTTGGAGTAGGCCAAGGAGCAAGATGGGCATCCAAGTCAGAACAAAATGGAAAACGAGTAAAATGGGTAGTTTTGAGATTTGATTTTGATTCAAATCGAGAATGGAATGAAATGGGTGCTTGGGAGTTTCGCGGTTCAATTGGGATCTAAAATGGAACTGGCGCGGAACTGTTGAGGATTTGAACTGGCACAAAACCATTGAGTAAAGATTCCGCAATCCTGCTGTAAAGTATACACCAAACATCATTTAAGCTGGCACCATAAGCTTATATTATATTTTATTTTAGCTTTTAACATGTTTATATAGGGAAGGAACTGGGGGCTGGAGGCTCCTCAGTTTTTTTTTCTATCAACTTGGCTAAATATTAAATAAAAGAACCTAAAATTCATATATTTATAATTTGGGTTTATTTTAAAGATATTGCCTAACTGCAGCCATGTTTGGCTTAAATCAACAAGAGTTGGACTTTGAGAGTGAGCTTGGGAGGGCTATTGCCTCCCTCTATACCTTGTCTTGGAGTCAAGGCATGTTGCTGGGGTTAAGTATACTTGCAACTGTCTTCCAGGGGGTGCTTGTCCAATCTTGTAGCGCGCGCACCAGGAGAGTAGTATCAGGAGTCATGTCATCCTATGGTCTTTAACATGGATCCTGTTGCCCAACTCATTCGTGGCTCATTGGAAGGAGCCAGTGCGTTACAAGGGGGGAGCAGGTGTACACATAAACCCTCACCTTCACATTTGGGGGAAAAAGTGATTCCTTTACCCAGGAATGACAAGGTCCAGCCCCTCCCAAGAAACCACTCCTTATGATGGGTCATGTTCCTTTTTTGCTGCCCTCTCTTTCTTCACCCAATAAAACAGGATCAAGCTTACTTCCTGTTTCCTGTTTTCTTCTCCTCAGAGACAGGTGAGGTCACTGTACAAGCCCTCCTCAAAATGGGAGTGGTGGGTAACTTCATTTAGTTTCAGTATGGCATGCTCCCTGGACTTGATGTTGGAGAAAGCTTCATCTATCCTGGGCGCCTCATTGGAGCCTCTAAAGTTCTACAGTATATGATGCCCCTTACACTTTTCTATTCATGACTTTGGGTTTTGCAACCACTTCTCAGCAGTACAGGATTTGCTTTATACTGTAATTCTAGGGTAGGCTGGTGGTGCTGCCAGCAAGTTTAGATCAAACTGAATGAGCTACCTCTTGTTATTACAAATCTTAAGCTGAGCGGAGGGGTCCCCTGCTGGAATATTTTCCCTGTGTCCCTCTCTTGGCTTAATCTCTCCTCAAACTAACCCCAGAAGACCTCCCTCAGACTAACCTTCCCTTCTCGCCCTTTGCAAAGCTAAGTTTGATATGTTGCTGGCAGCCAAGATTTCCCCACACTCTGAATATGACCTATTATTCCAGCTGAAGATTGATCTGGTCAAAATCAACTGCCCCTTCTACCCTTACATTGAGGAAGAGGATATGACTTTGGAGATTTGGCTTGATGAGATGTTGGAGAAGGGGTGGTTTATCAAGAAATCTTCTCCCATTGTTTCCCAAAGTTTTTCCAGAAAATCATATAGCTCCCTTCACCCTTATGTCAACTATGGTAACCTCAATAACATTACTATCCCTGACCCATACCCCCTGCCCTTGAAACAGACCATCTCCCAGGCTATTGCTAAGTCCCATATCTTCTTGGAGTTGGACCTGGTAAGTGCCTTCAATCAGGTGAGGGTGGCACGGGAGCAGGAATGTCTTACAGCTATCCGCACCCACCAAGGCCTCTTCCAGTTTAGAATGATGCCCTTTGGACTAAAGAATGCTCCAGCCACTTTCCAGCTTCTCATTAATGATGTGCTAGAGTATTGCACTTCTCTTGTGCTGTTGCCTATATTGATGATATCCTGATCCATTCCCTCACCCTGGAGCAACACACTAAAGACCTAGAAGCAGTGATGGCAGCCCTCCACAAGGAAGGACTCTTTGTGAAACTTTCCAAGTGCAAATTCTTCAGGGATGAGATAACCTTCTTAGGCAACCTTGTCTTATAGGATGGCTATGCAGTCCTCCCTGCAAGCTTGAGGATATCCAACCATGGCCCACCCATCCACTAAAAAACAACTTCACAGCTTCATTGGCACAGTAGCCTTATAAAAGAAGTTCCTCAGCCCTTGCCCAGCAAGCAGCACCCCTTCACTCTTCCCACAGGGAAGAATATTCCCTTCAAGTGGTTTTTCAGATGCTGCAGGCCTTTGAGTCCATTAAGGAGGTTTTCCTCAAAGCTCAGTCCTGCGCCATGCTGAAACCTTTTACCCTTTTGTAGTAACTTGCAATGCCTCATCAGTGGCAGTGGGTGCCTTGTTGCTACAGGAGCATGATGGAGTCAAACACCCAGTATCCTATTTTACTTACAATTTCATTCAACTAAGCAAGCATGGCCTATCTACAATATAAAGTTGGCAGCAGCGGCATGGTCACTCACCTACTGGTGATATCTCCTGCAGTGTGCCCAGCATGAGAATATTGTTCATACAGATTATAAGGCCCTGCTCTATTACTGCAAACCTCAGAAGCTGGAGCATTGGCAAACTTGCACCTACCAGGATCTATATGGTTTTCATTTTATGTACAAATTTATAAGGGTCCCCTGAACGTCTTGCTGGAAATTCTTAGTCAAAACCTTTCCCTGTCACCAAATGGTGGGTAGGACCCTCTGGATCTCACTACTGTAGTGCCCTACTCCCAAATCCTCTCCCTAGCCTCCTACAGTGGCTTTTCTGACCTGGCCTAAGATGCCCAACTTCTCCCCCACATCCTCACATCCAAAATTTGTTGCACAGGAAGGGGTAGAACTTTACACTGACTTGGAGTCCAAGAGTCAGAAGAGAGCTCTGTATACATAGCAGGATGGAGAATTTGGCATTGAGATTGAGTTTGGGTCCCCTCTTCCTATGAAGCCATGCTATTGAAGAGCATCATGTCCCCCCAGCAGTAGGGCACCCTCATACCAAGAAGTATGTGGATCATATGAAGAAAACCTACAACTGGCTAGGGTTCTCCAAAGATATTCCCACATGGATTGTCAGATGTGTCACCTGCACTTGTGCAAAGTCTGATCATTCCTTTAAGAAGGGCTGTTCACCCCTGCAGCAGGCTAAGGGTCCATAGACCTCAGTCTCAGTGGACTTCATAATAGAACTTACACCCCTCTGCAGCTTGGTTGCTATTATAGTAGTTGCTGACCAAGTTATTGAAATTGCGCTCTTTATCCCCTGCCTCTCAGCTATCATTGCAGAGGAAACTGCAAGTTTATTTGTTAACCATTTATTTGTCATGTTTGGTCACCCCAAAGGATAGTGAGCAATAGGGGCCCCAGTTCACCTTCCAGTTCTGGGAGGAGTTGCAAACCAATCCTCAGCATTAAGCCCTGCAGATCCACCATCTACCACCCTCAGTCTAATAGGCAGACTAAATGCGTGAACCAGGTACTGGAACAATATCTGCGCTGTTATGCAACTGCCTTGCAAGACACTTGTGCCAAGTATCTGCCCCTCAAACAGTTTACTTATAACAATTACATCCATTCCTTGAGCAATCTCACCCCTTTTGAGCCACCCTGGGGTACAACCCCTCCTTTCAAATTAGCCCCAGCTCTTCTCAGCAGTTCCAGCAACAGAGAACTGCATGAACTCACTCTGCAAGACACACAACCTGGTCTGTGAAAATTTGACAAAGTCCATTAAAGGCTATAAGAAGTTTGATGACTGAAAGCACCTCCCTGGACATGATATTGAAGTCAGCTCCCTCATCATGCTGAACACTTAGAACCTCACCATGAAAGCTCCTACCTAAAAGTTAGCAGCCAAACTCTAAGAACCCTTTGAGATAGAAAAGGTTCTGGGCAATAGGGCCTATTGTTTGAACTTCTCACACACTGGAAGCAGCATAATGTCTTCCATACCTCCCTCCTAACTCCCTTCAAGGGGGCAAGGCCAACCTCTCTGGAGCCTATTGTTGTTGGGGACTCCCAGGAAGCAGAGGTGGAGGCTATCCTTGCCTCCTGGAGGTCTCACCAATATGTCCAATACCTGGTTACCTAAAAAGGATACCCCTCATATTAGAATAGCTGTGTGAGTGCATGTAATTGTGCAAACTGTAAGGAGCTGGTAGAGAAATCCCATGCATCCCACCCTGCAGCCCCCACCCCACAGAAGATTGCTGCCATCATTAATATAAAGTCTTAGAGAGGAACAAAAATTATGCCCTGGTCCATGCCCCTTGTTAAAAATCCTTTCAGTCAAAAAAAGAAAGGGTAGTGTAAATCCTGGAGGCCAGCCCCTGCACCTGGATAGGGTTCAATATCCCTTTAGGACAAAAAAGGGCTCTAAGGCCCAAGTGGACCCCCTGTTGCAGCTGAGCAACTTGGTGTACATTGTAGATAAGCGCTGGGTGACTGCTCTTTCCCCCAAAAATGTCCTGTTACCCACTCTTCCCCCTCCTCTACCCAGTTGGGGTTGATAGAGAGGAATTTCAGAGAGTTTGTGCAAGCCAGGGGCCATGGACAGGTCCCTGGAAATTCCCACTCCCTTAGCAAATCCTGCCAATTTTTTTAAAAATGCCTGTGACAACCTCAGGGTCATGTCTACAAATTTCGGCCTGGGGGAGCTGGTACAGTCTGGCTGGCGTAGAAAATCAAATTGGGTCATGCTTTGAATTTTAAGACCAGGCATTGAACAACTAAACCCAGATGCCTTAACTTTTGGGACAGTTCTGGGCAGCTCAGATCATTTGAATAGCCTTATCCAGATGTTGGTCTGGGCATTGATCAACTCATCTCAGCTGTCACAGCCCTCTGGGACAAATATGGGCAATCTAAATCATGCATACAGCCCAACTTGGGTGATCAGGGCCTGGATTGGTGCCGTTGACTTGGCTTGGCCCCAAAAATTTGGAAAAATTTATAAAAGTTTTTTGTTTTAATTTTTGCCAGGCTCTCATGCATTCCCCACCCCCTCCCCACCAGCCAACCAGATCCCATTGCCAATACTCAAACGAGCAATCCTGTAACACCTCCTCCAAGCACTTTTCCCAATTTTTAAGGCAACTGCCCTGCCCAGGACCATTGTAAGTTCATTTTTTCTACTTTTCTCACATTTTTTACCCAATAAACCTCCCAACCATTGTCAGCTTGCCATGGCCTCCGTCCACCTTATTTATATATTTTAAAAATTCTGCCAACAAATCTGGCAAAGCAAGCTGCTACCCAAATTCTCTTGTTGATGCTCATCTACTGGGTTATCAAATTGATTGACCCTACCACCCAGTGGCATATCATAACCTTGCTTAATAAGCTTTCTCTGGATGACAAATCTGCTTTATCAACTGCTGTTGCACGCTCATTTGGCATGAATCTGACTGTCCTCCCTGCCGTCATATCCCTGGAGTTCATTGTTCAGTTAGAGGAGCACTTAAGCACCTCTGTTCCATCATTTGTGGAGTCAGGACCTTTACCTGACCTGCTTACCAATGATCTTGCTTGCCCAAGGGGCTTGGAGCACCCCATCCAGAGAGAGCACAGCCCAAAGCTCTGCACATGCCCTATTCTCACCCTGTTCTCACCACCAGTTGTGTGGTGGACCTTGTGCCGCCCCTTGTTGGCCTGCACCCTCATTTGTTAAACCTAAAGGCCAGCAACTGCAAACCCCAAAGAAATTGTCATCCTCCCTGCCTCCCTTGCCTTGGTGATTGTCACAGATTCAGCTAAGAAGAACTAGACTGGGCTCCCAGTTGGGGTGCAAAAGCACCCAGTGGAGGCCCCAGAATGCCAAAGGCATAGCAGTCTGAGCGACTAATAAAAGTGGAGTTCAAGGGGAGACATGAGGAAAGTAAAAGTTCAGTAACATACCAAAGGCCCCCAAGGCAAACCAGATGGTTGCATTGGGGGCAACCGCGAGTCTTGCGGGGGCAACCCCTAAGGGTGGGAGAGGCAGGGAGGATGATGACTTCTCTAGGGTTCACAGTTGCTGGCCTTTGGAATTCAGATAGGGGGCTTGCACACCAGCAAGGGATGGCACAGAGGCCACCACATGATCATAAATGTGAGCGGAGATATGGTAAGACCCATGAGAGGGGCTGGGACCAAGCTTTCCCTGGAGGGGGCACTCTAGGTCACACTGGTGAGCTGAGCCAGTGGCAGCTGAGGCAACTATGGAAGCCAAGTCCATGAGTGGCGGGGCAGGGGCGCCCAGGTGCTGCTCTAGCTGGGGAGCAGTTTTGGAGGACTTGGCAACCAGATGGATGGAAGGGTCTCCATTAAACAGATGCACAAAAATGAATGAAGCAGTAGGTTCATCATCAGGGGCAAGATGGATTATTGCATTTACAATCTGCTGCCATGTGGCAGGATCAAGCAACTGGATAACCCAGTTGGCAACGCAGGCAGAAGGATTTGAGCAATGGTGTGTTTTATTGGATCAATTGGCAAAATTTCTAGAAAATTAAAGAGGTAGATGGAGGCTGCAGCAAGCTAGGTGGGGTATTTGATTTTTTATTAAATGGAAGGAAAGAGAATGAACTGACAACTACCCCCAACTGGGGCAGTTGCCTTAAGAACTGGGCTGAATGCATGGGGAGGTATTGAGGGATTGGTCATTTGGGAGTTAGCAAAGAGATTTGGTTGGCTGGCTTGGAGGAGGGTGGAAAGCTGCTCCAGATTTTGGCAAAAGTCAAGAAAATTTTTGCAAATTTTCCCAGATTCTTGGGGCCAAACCAAGTTAATACTACTGATCTGGGTCCTGGTGACCTAAGTCAGCCTGTTTGCATGGTTTGAGTGGTCCAGATTCATCCCAGGAGGCAGGGGTCCTTGGATTGGATTATTTGCAATTCAAGTTGATCCCTCAATTGAGCTACTTTTGTGATCTGAACTCCCTGGATCCATTTTGGAGCGTTGGGGCAGATGATCCAAGTCATTCAGGCCTGGGTTCAAGATCTGAGCTGTATCCCAATCTGATTTCTGAAGCATGCCATTCTGGACCAGCTCCCCCAGTCTAGAAATTGCTGGCTGGGCTCCGAAGTTGGGAACTGCCATTTTCCCAAAAATTGGATATGGTTTGTCTGGGGAGTGGGTGGTCCCAAAGGCCTCTCCATGCCCCCTGATGTGTGCAATCTCCCTGCAGACCACTTCTATCAAACTTACCAGGGTTGAAGAGGGGGAAGAGGTGGGAGAGGGATATATTTGGGTGGAAAAGCAGTCACCCAGCGCTCATCTATCACAAGGCTAGGTCACCCAGCTGTGACAGAGGGTCCACTGGAGCCTTGAGGCCCCTTTTCATCCAGAAGGGGTGCTGATCCCTATCCAGTTGCAAGGGCTGGTCCCCAGGACTTACACTACCCTTTCCTTTTTTGACAGGGAGGATTCCACCCCTGGGGGCATGGACCAAAGCATAGTTCTTAAGGTGCTCTGGTAACTTTATGGCCATAATGGCCACAATCTTCTGGGGAGGGCGGGGGGCTGTCAGGTGTGAAGTGTGGAATTCCTCTATCAGGTCCTAGCAGTTTGTACAATCACATGCATTCACCCAGCTGTTCTCATATGAGGGGTAACCTTTCCAGGTGACCAAGTACTGAATGGATTGGTGGGACCTTTGGGAAGCTAAAATGGCCTCCACCTCCACTTCCTGGGATTCCACAACAACAATTGGCTCAGGGGATGTTGGCCTTTTCTTCTTAAAGGGGGTTAGGAGGGAAGTGTGGAAGACATTGTGCTGCTTCCAGTGCACGGGCAGTTTCAGGTGGTAGGCTCCATTGCCTAAATCCTTCTCAATCTTGAAGGGTCCTGAGCATTTGGCTGCAAGCTTGCAGGTGGGGGCTTTCAGGGGAAGGTTTTGGGTATCTAACATGACAAGGGAACCAACCATGATCACATGCTCTGGGAGATGCTTCTGATCAGCAAACTTTTTGTAGTCCTCAATGGACTTTGTCAAGTGTTCGCAAACCAGTTTGTGCATCTTGCAGAGAGAGCTTACATGGTCCATGGTGGTGGGAACTGCTGAGGAGAGTTGGGGACCAATATGGAAAGAGGGGTTATACCCCAGAGTGGCCTCAAAGGGAGAGAAGCCAGTTGAGGAATGGAGGGAGTTGTTGTATGCAAACTGTGCTAGAGGTAGGTCCTTGGACCAGGTGTCTTGCAAGGCCATTGCATAGCAGCGCAAGTACTGATCCAGTACCTGGTTCACCCACTCATCTGTACATCATACTGGGGGTGGTAGGCAATGGATCTACTGGGCTTATGTGAAGGAGGGTCAGCAACTCTTTCCAGAACTGAGCTGTAAACTGGGGTCCCCTGTCACTCACTATCTCCTTGGGGAGACCAAACATGGCAAAGACATGGTTGACAAATAAATTTGTGGTCTCCACTGCAGTAATATAAGAGAGGCAGGAGATGAAGAGTGCAAACTTGGTAAATCAGTATACAACCACCATCATTGCATCAGAGCCACAGGAGGGTGGGAGCTCCACAATAAAGTCCACTGAGACTAAGGTCCATGGCCCCTCATCCTGCTGCAAGGAATGTAACAGTCCCTTCTTCCCAGAATAATCCAATTTTGCCTGGGCACAGGTGACACAATGAGAGATCCAAGCGGAAATGTCCTTTGAGGACCCAGGCAAATTGTAGGTTCTCTTTATGAGATCTGCACACTTTTTGATACTGGGGTGGCTGATGGTCTGGGGACATGGTGTTCTCAATGACATGGCTGCATAGGGAAGGAGGAACCCAAACCCAATCAAAGAACCAGATTGTTCCATCCTGCAAGTTATATGGAGTTCTCTTGTGGCGCATGGACTCTAAGTTGGCAAGAAGCTTGATTCCTTCAGGGCATCAGGTTTGTTTAGTGAGGACATGTGGGAGGAGCGGAGCATCAGGGTCTACATCAGCAAAGGATACAGTATGGGGGCCAATGAGAGGATTTGGGAGGGGGGCACTACCATTGTAAGATAAATGGGTCTTCCTCCCTGTTGGGGGACAGGGAGGGGTTATGGCTGAGCATGTCATTAAAACGTTCAGGGGACCTTTGATAAATTTTTACTTAAAATGGAACCCACAGAGGTCTTGATACATGTGAGATTGCTGGTGTCCTAGCTTCTGAGGTTTGTGGTAGTAGAGCAGGGCCTTATGGTCCATCCAAATGGTAATTTTGTGCTGAGCGCCCAGCAGGAGGTATTACCAGTGGGTGAGTGACCACGCCACCGCTGCTAGCTCCTTATCATATATCAGCCATGATTGCTCTGTTGTGGTAAACTTCTGGGAGTAATAGGCCACTGGGTGCTCAGCTCCCTTGTGCTCCTGTAGCAGCACAGCACCCACTGCCACTGATAAGGCATCACAGGCTACTATAAAGGGGTGGGAGATGTCAGCATGCTGCAGGACGGGGGCTGTGAGAAACACCTCCTTGATAGCCTCAAAGGCCTGCTGTCACTCAGGGGACCATTTAAAGGGGGCGTTCTTCCCGGTGAGGGGGTGCAGGGGTGCTGCCAGTTGGAAAAGAGTGGGGGAAAATTTCTTCAAAAAGGTGATGGTGCCAAGAAAGCTGTGAAGCTGTTTTTGAGTGGTTGGGGTAGGCCAAGACTGGATATCCTCCAGCTTGCAGGGGGACAGCATAACCATTCTTTCAAGACAAGATTCCCTAGGAAGGTAACCTCATCTTTAAAGAATTTGCACTTGGAGGGTTTAACAGATAGCCCTGTCTTGTGGAGGGCTGCCACTACTGCTTCAAGGTCTCTGGCATGCTGTTCAGGAGTGGGGAATGGACCAAAATGTTGTCAATATAGGCCACTGCACATGAGAAGCGCAAGTCCCCCAACACATCATCAATGAGGCGCTGGAAGGTGGCTGGCGCATTCTTCAAGCCAAACAGCATCACTCTAAACTGGAAAAGTCCCCAACGAGTGTGGATGGCTGTGAGTCACTCCTGTCCACTCAATACCCTCACCTGATTGAAGACGTTCACCAAGTCCAATTTTGAGAAGAGAAAGACTTGGCAATGGCATGGGCGATGTTCTGCTTTAAGGGTAAGGGGTACAGTCAGGGATGGTGATGTTGTTGATGTGACCATAGTCAACGCAGGAGCACAGGGACCCATCTGCTTTCATAGTGAAAACTATGGGGGAGGCAACCAGGGAAGACTTCTTGATGAGCCACCCCTTCTCTCAGCATCTCATCCAGCCAACTGCCCAGATCCCTATCCTCTTCCTTTGTATAGGGGTAGAGGGGGCAGTTGATCTTGACTAGGTGACTGTCAGCTGGAATGTCAAGTTGTATTTGGAGTGTGAAGGGAGCTTGGATGCCAATGACATGTTGAAGATGGCCTTATATGGGGCTAGGAAGGAGGGAAAGTCTGGAGGGAGGTCAACTAGGATAGGGCCCAGTGGGGATATGGAACCAAGGGATGTGCCCTGGGGAAGGGTCTTTAGCAAAGGAAACTAACCACTCAACTTGAGGTTTTTGAACAACAAGGAGTTGGTTGCAAGATTGATGTAACTTGTTGGTGGCGCCACCAGCCCACCCCCAAAATTATAAGGTAGAGCAAGTCCTGTACCACTAAGAAGTGGTCATTGAATCCAAAGTCATGAACTGAGAAGTGCAATGGATGTCAGATGTGGTAGGACATCATGGACTCTGATGAGGCGCCCAGGATGGATGAAGCTTCCTCCATTATTAGGTCCAAGGACTGTGCCATGCCAAGGTCAATAAAGTTACCTGCTGCTCCAGTGTCAAGAAGGGCTTGCACTGTGATTTCCCCTGACTCTGAGGGAAAGGAAATGGGAAACAAGAAGTATGCTTGGTCCTCTTTATTAGGGTGAGCCAGAGAAAGGGCAGCTGAGGAGGGGGCATGACCTAACATCAGGAGAGACTGGCCTGGGGGCGCAAGGGTGGGGTGCAACTGATGTGGGGTCTCTACTACTTCCTTGTCCCAAATGGGTAGTAGAGGGTTAATGTGTACACCCACTCCACTCTCTTCAGGTGGGAGGAGGGGTCACCTGGGGGGACAATTTCACCACACTGAGCAGACTCCAAACACTGGGGGCCCAATGATCCAGCCTCCTGATCTGGGCTGGGGGCAGGCAGTACCATAGGCAGGGGTTCCCCTGGGGGGAGGTACCTGAGGCGGCCACTGAGGGGGAGCAAAGGGCAGCTAGACCAGGGGGTGCTTCCCTTGGCTGCAACCACTGGCAGGGGAGGTGTGGTATGGGGTGCCTCAGGGGTGGTGACAGGACACATGGGGTTGTGCAAGGGCCTGGCCCCAATTGCATGGGCCACAGAGAATGCGACCTCTAAGGATCCAGGGAGAGGGTCCCAAGCTGTGTGGGCTGCCGCGGTGGGGTCCAGGGCAGCGCAGAATGCGGAGACAGAAATTTCAACAGGGATGGGTACCATTGGAGCCAGGACTGTGAAGGCCTCAATCAGGGAGGGTAGGTCTGTGGCTGTCTGTCCCAAGGTAAACAAGTGGAGGAGGCGCGCCAGTCTTGACTCAGGGGCCTGGACCACTAAGGTGACCAACGCCAACAAGGGGGTGGGGTTGACTGACTTGGCAGCAGAGTGGAGCACTCCTCTGACCCAATGATGGGCATCCCCATCCAGGGCGTCGAGGAGGGCCATGCTCTGCTGTGCATCAGAGGGAAGTGGGGATTTCCCACCATCAGCAGTGAGGTGCACCTGGAGCTCTGCCAGGACGCCCAGGATTTGATCAGCCACCTCATCAGAAGGGACAGGGGAACCCCCAACCCTATTATGTTAACTGATGGAGTGGCACTCGCCATTGGTGCTTGGTGGGGTGGGGACCAATTCAGCAGAGCCTGGCAGCAGGCCTCAGATGATTGAGGCCACCAACCAGCAGGAGAAGGCCAGGTCACAGAGGGAGAGCACGTTCAGAGTGAGGGCGTAGGCCAGCACATTGCCCATGCCAGTGAGGAGGGTGGAGAAGGCTGAGATTAGTGGTCAGTTCATTATGTCACAGATTCAGCTAAGAAGAACTAGACTGGGCTCCCAGTTGGGGTGCAAAAGCACCCAGTGGAGGCCCCAGAATGCCAAAGGCATAGCAGTCTGAGCGACTAATAAAAGTGGGGTTCTATGGGAGACATGAGGAAAGTAAAAGTTCAGTAATGTACTGAAGGCCCCCAAGGCAAACCAGATGGTTGCATTGGGGGCAACATGAGTCTTGTGGGGGCAACCCTCAAGGGTGGGAGAGGCAGGGAGGATGATGACTCCTCCAGGGTTCACAGTTGCTGGCCTTCAGATTTGGATAGGGGGCTTGCATGCCAGCAAGGGATGGCACCAAGGCTGCCATGTGATTATAAATGTGAGCAGAGGTATGGTAAGACCCATGAGAGGGGCTGGGACTGAGCTTCCCCTGGAGGGGGCGCTCTAGGTCCCACTGGTGGGCTGAGCCAGTGGCAGCTAAGGTGACTATGGAAGCCAAGTCCACAAGCAGCAGGGTGGGGGTGCCCGAGTGCTGCTCTAGCTGGGGAGCAGTTTTGGAGTACTCAGCAACCAAATGGATGTAAGGGTCTCCATTAAACAGATGTGCAAAAACAAATGAAGCAGCAGGTTTGTCATCAGGGGCAAGGCATATTATTGCATTTATGATCTGCTGCTGCATGGTAGAATTGAGTGACCAGATAACTGAGTTAGCAAACATCAGCAGGAGGATTTGAGCAACAGCACAATCTTTCAGATCGATTGGCAAAATTTTTAGAAAATTAAAGAGGTAGATGGAGGCCACAGCAAGCTAGGCATAGTATTCAATTTTTTTAAATGGAAGGAAAGAGAATGAACTGACAACTACCCCCAACTGGGGCAGTTGCCTTAAGGACTGGGCTGAATGCATGGGGAGGTATTAAGGGATTGGTCATTTGGGAGTTAGCAAAGAGATTTGCTTGGCTGGCTTGGAGGAGGGTAGAAAGCTGCTCCAGATTTTGGCAAAAGTCAAGAAAATTTTTGCAAATTTTCCCAGATTCTTGGGGCCAAACCAAGTTAATACTACTGATCTGGGTCCTAGTGACCTAAGTCAGCCTGTTTGCATGGTTTGAGTGGTCCAGATTCATCCCAGAAGGCAGGGTTCCTTGGATTGGATTATTTGCAATTCAAGCTGATCCCTCAATTGGGCTACTTTTGTGATCTGAACTCCCTGGATCCATTTTGGAGCGTTGGGGCAGATGATCCAAGTCATTCAGGCCCAGGTTTGAGATCTGAGCTGTATCCCAATCTGATTTCCCAAGCAGGCCAGTCTGGACTGGTGCCCCCAGTCTGGAAATTGCCAGATGGGCTCCAAAGTTGGGAATTGCCATTTTCCAAAATTTGGATATGGTTTGTTGGGGAGTGGGTGGTCCCAGGGGCCTCTTCATGCCCCCTGATGTGTGCAATCTCCCTGCAGACCCCTTCTGTTAAACTTACCAGGTTTGAAGGGGGAAGAGGTGAGAGTAAGATATCTTTGGGTGGAAAAGCAGTCACCCAGCGCTCATCTATCACAAGGCTAGGTCTCCCAGCTGTGACAGAGGGTCCACTGGAGCCTTGGGGCCCCTTTTCATCCAGAAGGGGTGCTGATCCCTATCCAGTTGCAAGGGCTGGTCCCCAGGACTTACAGTGATTGCCCTCACAAAGCTCACGGTACCATAATACAGCTTTTTGGTTTGCCTTGGGGCCATTGGTACATCCTTGACCTTTTGCTTCCCTCATGTTCTCACTAGAACCCCACTTGTACAAGTCACTCAGACTGCTGTGTCCATAGCATTCTGAGCTCTCCGCTGGGTGCACATACACCATGATTGGAATCCCAGTCTAATATATATCAGTTGGATCTATAACAGCCCTGACCCTAAGGGTTGCTTCAAACTCTCCATACTCTCAGACACCCACAACATAGCTTTATAAATGTAAAACACCCAGGCAGATGCCCCAGGTAGAAATTGATGCAGCCACTCAAATCCTGGAGGAGGGGAGCCAGGGCTGGTCTTATTAAATGGGATACAGTGGTAAGAAACCTGGAAACCCAAGCAACTGGGCTTCAAACTGTCCATTCCCATCGTGTACTTGCCAAAAGGGCAGAAGTTACACCATGAGCAGCAAAAAGGGAAACGCCCTGCTTGCACTCATCTACAAGAATGATATTACCATGGAAAAAATGTCTTAACCATGGTGCACAGCCAAAGTGCCCAAATAATACTACAAAGACCTTTCACTTGGAATAAGTTTTGGTAAGAATAAAAATATGGTTGGTCATCAAATGTCAGGAGCATGTCTGTGATGCTTCAGTTCCAGTAGGGGTTGTGGGCAAGGTCCAACACCACAGCTACAGAACCCACCGTTGAACAAAGGATAAATAAAGCACCAACCTGAAGGATGGTGCACAGAAGAGGCCAAGAAAGGATAACATGCATTTGGTTAATTCAGACCTCTTGGAGGCCAGTAAACAGCACTAAATAAATGCACATAAAAAAATAAAAAATGGGTTTTATTAAACCTGATGACCAACAAGGAAAGTTGGTCTTACAGAAACATAATTAAACACTGGGAGGAGAGTTGTCAATTGGAAGAAGTGGTGCTAAGCCTTAGAAAACAATAGGCACATGCTATCATCAGTCAGGGTCCTGTAACACAAGATTGTCCAAACTCATGTTATAGATTGTAAATAGACTCATCCCAACTCAGCAATATTACAAATGGAACGGGTTTTGGATCCCTGTTGATCAAGTAACCAAAATTAACTATCAGCATTGAGAATGTAGATGGTGAATTTTAACGCTCTGGCCATAACGCTAGGCTAAGCATCATGCACATCCTCAGGAGCAACCTGGGTATATTTCGCCTGTACCCAGCATTGGTACAGGGTATGTTTTAAATCAGGAAGCCCTTACAACTTGACCTTTTTGGCCTCTTGATGCCCAGCCTTGTCCTTACAATTTGTGCCCTCAATCATGTCATTAAGCCATGTCAGTTGCACTCCTAAAGGTTGGTGGAAAATCTGAATGTGGCCATCAGAATAAAACTAATTGATCTGATAAACTTATTGATATGTAACTAAGTGGTCCAACATTCCACCTTGAATTAAGTTTCACTGACTCCAAATAGTAAGTTTTTGTGCAAGTCAGATTAGAATATAAATGCCATGATAGCATTGGTTAATCATTATATTACTGTCAGGATGGTGGCAAGTAAAGTTCAAACTGAACTGCCAGTATTGATGCCCAAACACTCAAAAGGAAAGTCCAAATGCCAGAGGCACTGCTGCTTGAATGACATAAAATTGATCAGAAAGAGATATCACCAGCAAGCACTAATAGGCCACAAATGTATATTAAAAGCTAGAGACAAAACAGGATATTACAGCCCAGGGCCTGTGGGTTTGTATGCTGGGAAAGAGGAGATTGGAATTTAAGGGTTTGAATTTTGTCATAGTGAAAAATTGAATTTGGATATGGAATTTTTTTATTAAAATTAAAGATAGAAAATTAACCATCAATTTTCTCAGTGTGCTATGACTGCTTAAATAGATGATTGATTTGGGGAATATCTTAGAAAATTTTGGGATTGGGGCCCTCAAGATTCATCTTACCTGGTGAACTTTGAGTGAGGGAAAAACAAGTTATTTAAAACTGACGTTAAAATTGTTGCTGGTAGGCTGAGTCACTAACAGTTTGTCTATGGATGCCCAAATTGCCAATTTTCTTTGGTTTTAATGGCTAAAGCAATGACATCTTACCCAACAGTTAATAAGAACCTCCCAGGCCACCTCACATAGGGGTGATCCCATGAGGTCAGGAATGGGTTCAGGATGCCTAACTCACCCACACCTGGTCGCTCTGGCATCTGTTGGACCAAAATGATAACTGTTGTATGAAGGTTTTGATAATGCCAGGGAGGGTTTCAGACTGGCATCAGCATTCCCAATGGCCTGATGCCAATGGCAAGTTCCTCCAATGTTTTAACATTTGGAGCATTCTTTATAGAATGTACACACCCATCAGGCTTTGTTCCCAATATGTCTGGGGCAGGTTTTGAACCTGCAACAACATTTCCCAATGGCCTGATGCCATTGGCAAGTTTTGCTGAGGATTTGACACTAGATGCTTTAGTTACTGAAAATGTGTACCATTCAGACTTTGTTGCCAAGATTTTGCAATTGTTGACAATTAATATTGAAGATTCAGCAAAGTTAATTGTACTTGGCCCCTTTGCAACAAGTGGGTTTCAATTCATTTCCAAATCACTAGAGATTTCCTTAATTTACCCCATTAATTCTTCAGATAGAAAGAACTGGGGTTGGGGTGGAATCCTCAAAGAGTATACCATCACCCACTGCTCATCCACCACATGTTCAAGGTTGTCCTGTGTGACAAGGGGGCTGCCAGCCTTCTTGGCTGTAAGGAAAGTGTCTATAACTCTCCTGTTCCCAGCATGGTAGTGCATGGTGCACAGAGCTAATGCCAGGGAACTAGTTGTTAGTACTAAAGTTACTAGAGCCCAGCCAAGGGTGCTTGAGCTAGAATAACATAGGTTAAGGATGGTTATCATAGTAGGAAATAACCAAAATGGAACCACGCGGTGCTTGGAGTGGTAGGGTATAAGCATCCCAGGTTGGAGGGAACCAGGCCCAACGGTGCATGGGTGGATAGATATATCATAGTTAAAATTAATTGGTTAACTTTGCGCAAGACCTACTCAAAGAGGTCTGCGCACAGGATTGTCCAAGATAACATATGTAAAAAGGTGTACTAGAAAAGGGTTTCATAATAGGGAAATTGACCAATGAGAGAGATTGGTTTCAAGAAATGAGATTAAAGGTATTTTGGTCAAACAATCAATAAAGGAAAGTGGGTCTAAGCTGAGGTGCACCAATAGGTGCATGCTTCCATCAGCCAATAACTGTACTTAGTAATTATTTGAACTTGGTTTATTGATTGTAGGAGAGGCTGATCCAAGTTGGAAATTTCAAAAACCAAATGGGTTCTGAGACCCCATTTACCAAGAAATCAAAGTGAACAATTTTCATTAATTGCAAAGCTAGTTCATTTTAATGCTCCTGCTGTTATACAGGGCCAAACTTCTCTTGCATCCTTAGGACTAACCTGGGCATACCTCACCTTAACCCAGCATTAATCTAAGGTATGCTTGAGGTCTGGGAAACCTGCCAACTTCACCTTCTTGGCCTCCTAACATGCAGCTTTATCTTTAATGTTGATCCCAATTGTGATGCATCTTTAAGCTGTGACATTACCCTCTCATCCTTTTGGGGCTCTACCCCCCCCTCAAGGGGCTTGCACCAGGTAAAAAGTTCTTGTGGGCTGGGGACAACTTCATTGCAGCATTGGTTTTCTTTGAGTGAGGTCTGGCAGCCTGGGAAAAACGCTTGTGGAAAACATCAATCAGGTCTTGGGCATGTGTGCAGTTGCGTGCTGGTATCTAACTTTTTTGCTCCATCAAATCCCTTCTAGGATACCAGGTACTCAAGTCTTCTTTTTACTCTGTGGGAGGCTACTATTTTCTCCACTTCCCACTCTGGCACCTCATTCACAAGATAAGCTCAGGAGTCTCTGGTGGGGGGCCCTCAAACAGTGACAATTTGCTCTCATGAAAGACAGAAAAGATCCAAAATGAAGAGGGAAGATCTAACTAGTATGAAGCGTGGCCCACCTTTCTAAGAATGCAGTAAGGGCCAATCCTCTTTGGTCCCAGCTTTTTGCATTGCTGCTTGATAGGAATGTTTCAAGCATCAAGTGTCACAAGATCCCCTTCTTTGTACACTGGACCCACTCATCTATTAACATCAGTGTTCTCCTTATATACTTGCATTGCCACCTCCAAACTTGTGGAAGCCCCTTGGTGTACTTTCTTGATAGTCTTAGCAAAGTCCACCACCACTTCAACTTTAGATCCACAACTGGGCTCCATGTTGAAGGCAGGATTAAAGACATGGTTGGCGAAAAATGGGGAGCAACCAATAGAAGCATGCACAGTGTTGTTGTAGCTAAACTGGGCCATAGGAAGGTGAGGTACCCAATCTGAATGATCTGCAGAAGTGTAACACCGCAAAAACTGTTCTAAGCACTGGTTCACTTGTTCAGTCTGCCCATATGATTGAGGTGATAGGCAGTTGAATGGCAGGGGTGAATCTGAAGAGTCTTACACAACTCTTCCCAAAAGACAGAGATAAACTGGGGTCCCCCAATCACTAATAATTTCTTAGGGGACCCTGTGAAGTGCAAACACATGAGTGACAAAGAGCCTAGCATCTCAGCTGCAGCACTGTAGTTCTGCAAGATATAAAGTGGGAAAACTTTGTAAAATGGTCCACCACTATCATGATGGCATCATAACCATAAGAGACAGGTAATTCCACAATGAAATCTACTGATGGGGAAGTCCAAGACCAAATAGCTTTTTGAACTTGTATCAACAACCCCACTAATGGTTGTTAATTTAGTTTCATTTGATTGCAGATCAAGCTCTCTTTACAAAACCTTCCCACCTGCATAGGTAAGCCCTTTCAATTGTATGTGCATCAAATTAGCTCCAAAGTCTTTACTTTCCCAGGATGGCCAATGGTAATTTCGTCATGATGGACCTGGATGATTCTCAGGCAAAGTGGCCTAGCAGGAACCCATAGGCGCCCCTGAAACCACACCATCTCATCCTTTACATGAAACCCCTGGTTAGATTCTCCTGATTCAGTGCACTCTTAGTAAGGATCATTGTATATTCAGCTGATAATAGCTGAGAAAGGACTACCTTTCTGAACATACTGTATTCCTCCACATTTTCCAGAGGAGCAAGTGCGGGCCTGTTGGCTGGGGAAGAGGGAAGTTAAGACACAATATTATCCAGCGGAATCAGCAACTGGGTATTATGAACCTCTAACTCCTTTGGATCTGGAGCTAATGCAGGGTTGCTGCTCAAAGCATCCACTAACCCATTCTCATTGCCCTTGGTAAACTTATAAGAAAATGCAAATTGGGCAATGGTCACATGCCAATGGGTCTGCCATGAAATTAAGACATGAGGTGTGCGGTAGTATAGTAAGGCATGGTGATCTTTACATACATGGAAAGGTTGGGAAGAGTTATGCAGGTGATGACGCCAATAAGGCAACACCTCCAACACAGCTAATAACTCTTTGTCTTAAACTGCATAGTTTAACTCAGGCAGAGACATCTTCCTAGAAAAATATCCTACTGGATGCTCTATCCATCTTTGCTTACTTGTAATAGAGCAGCTGCTATGGCAAAGTTGATGCATCAGTAGACACAATGAACTCCTTATCAGGATCTACATGGCAAAGGATGGACGTGGATAACAGGGTGCAAATTACTGCTTGGAAAGCATCCTCCAAAATGGAGGACTACTGAAGCACTTTTGCACCACTTGCCTTATACAAGGGCACCGCCACCTCAAGTAGATTTGATGTGAACTTCTTGAGTAACGTACATGTTCCAAAAAAAACTCCTCAATTCCTTGACAGAAGTTGGGGTAGGCCACTCATGAATGGCCTTCTCCTTATCTGGAGTTATCATGTGTCCTTGGTCAAACATGACGTTGCCCAGAAAGATGACCTGGGACTTGAGAAATTCACACTTGCTGATCTTCAGCATAAGGCTGGCTGCCTTTAACCTCTCCACCACTTGCCAAAGGTGTACAGCATGGGACTCATGATCAGGGGAAAACACCAAAATATCGTCCATGTAGGCAACTGCGCATACACCCAGCAGGCCCCCCAAAGCTGCATCAATATGGTGTTGAAAGATAGCAAGGGAATTCTTAAGCTCAAAGGGTATGACCTGAAACTGAAAAATTCCTTTTCTAGTACAGAATGCAGTTAACCACTCCTGTCCCTTCTTAATCCAGATCTTATTGAATGCATTGAGGCAATCAAGTTTGGAGAAGACTTTAGCTTTCTCCACATAGCGTGCAATCTGTAAATCTAAAGGGATGGGATGGAGATCTGGTACAGTAACATTGTTTAGGTTCTCATAAGCTACACAGAGGCATAAAGTTCTATCAGCTTTCTCCACAAAGAGAAATGGGAAGCATACAAGGGAGGTACACTGAAAAATCGTGCCTTTGGCTAACTGCTCCTTAGCCCACACATTTAATGCTGCTTCCTCTCATAAAGTTAAAGGGTAAATTGGGGAAGATATATGCACCAGATCAACTGTGAGCTTGAACTTGCAATCAAACTCTGAATGAGCAGGTAATTTATCAGCTTAAGCTGCATCAAATGAAGATTCTAAACTCTTCAAACAAGAAGGTAAAGGTACCTTCAGTGAAGGCTTTAACAATGGTCAAGACTGATGGTGTGGATATTGGGCCAGTGGGGCAAACCACCCTAAAAGTTAGCCTTAGACAAAGGAACAACTAATGTATTACCATTCTTTAATGTGAGAGATAGGGTATTGTCTCTCAAGTTGGTCCTGACGTTAAACTTTTGCCACCATTCCACTTCTAAATTATTGGGGTACAAATGATTTTTGATAGCTTAGAAGTTTTGTCAAAAGATACTTGCCCACTTGATAATCCCCTAACCCCTAGTACCTTCAGAGTGGGATACCTTAAGAAGCCTCTTTTAACTGTATCACCTGGCAAGTAATTCAACTCAAGGTAGTTAGCTAGGTCTTGGTCAATAAAATTCTCAGAGGCTCCTGTATCTACCAAAATAGTTGTGTTGTTTTCCCTAAAGGGGTAAAAGGGTAGCAGTTAAAAAATATCCTGATGTCTTTATTTTAGCAGATAATGCCAACTCTTCACCAGAAAACCTTCATCAGAAATAAGCATGCCTCCAGTATAGGTTTTTGCATTAAAAAATGGAAAGAGATAATTAGCCACTCTTATTAATGAGGCCACATATCCCACCATATCTTCAGCAGTTGCATAAACATTTCTATATTGTAATATTAGCTTTTTTTCCATCTCCTGTGTTCTGCAGATCATTATAAGGGTCAAACATGGGTTCTCTGGGGTAATTTGATACACAGAAATAGGGACCATATCTGAGCTATAAGAGAGTAAATATGGTTTAGTTGTATATATGGAGATGTAGGGGTTAGCCAAGCAGGTAAAACTGCTTTCACCCTAAGTGCAGGTTATGAGTTTAAAACCTGTACTGGCTAGAAAATTCTTGGTGTGGTATATCTGCCTTAAGGTCAACCCACCTCAAATTTTTTTGTATATATGGAGACGCCATTAAAAAATGCATTTTGGGTGTAAATGACCCTATTCCCATTTCAGCAATGGGTTGTGTGACGTTATCTGAAGCCATCACACCCAGCTCCACCTTCAAGGATACTGCCTGCACTGTTCAAATGTGGTGCCAAGGAAAATCCAGTTCATTTATATCAATTTTATTATTTTTGGCAGAAAGTCAGAAAATCTCAACTCTCTGACTGCAAAGTGTCAGTATCCACCAGGTATGAGCAAGAAGGTTGGTTACTTTCCAGTCAAAGGTAGCAAAAATAGTGCAGAGATGCTGTAAGCTTCAGGAAAAAGAGTAAACAGTGGTGATCCCCACTGCAGCTATGAACAACAGCTAGTGAACATTGTTTTCACTTTGTGAAAGACCCACATGGAAAAATTTCATGCATGTAAAAGAAAGTGTTGGTCAACTAATGTAAGAAAAGTGTCTATAACTATCCTGTTCTCAGCGTGGTAGTGCATGGTGCACAGGGCCAACGCTAGAGAACTAGTCATTATTACTAAATTTACTAGAGCCCAGCTGAGGGTGCTCAAGCTAGAATAACATAAGTCAAGGATGGTTATCACTAAAGGAAATAATCAAAATGGAACCACACGGTGTTTGGAGTGGTAGGGTATAGGCGCCCTAGGGTGAAGGGAACCAGAGAGGCCCAACGGTGCATGGGCGGATAGATCTTTTGTTGCTAAAATTAAATGGTTAATATTGCATGAGACCTCCTCAAAGAGGCCCATGCACATGATTGTCCAAGATAACATATAAAAAGGTGTACTAGTGAAGGGTTTTATTAATAAGGAAGTTGACCAACGAAAGAGATTGGTCTTGAGAAATGGGATTTAAGATAATTTGGTCAAACAATCAATTGAGGAAAGTGGGTCTAAGCTTAGGTGCACTAATAGGCGCATGCTTCCATCAGGCAATAAACCATACTTAGTAATAACTGAACTAGGGTTATTGATTGTAGGAGAGGCTAACCTGAGTTGGTTTTTAAGACTGAATGGGTTCTGAGACCACATTTACTGAGAAACCAAAAGAGCCATTTTTGTTCATTACAAAGCTAGTTTGTTTTAATGTACCTGCTGTTATACAGAGCTGAACTTCCCTTGCATCCTTAGAACTAACCTGGGCATAATTTGCTTTAACCCAGCGTTGATCTAAGGTATGCTTGAGGTCAGGGAGGCCTGCCAACTTCACCTTCTTGGCCTCCTGACATGCAGCTTTGTTTTTAACGTTAGTCCCAATATGATGTCATTTTTAAACCATGATATTGGCCCCTTCTTAGATGGGAAAGGGAATACCACCAATCCAAATGGAGGGGGCACTCCCTCAAACTCACAATCACCCCCTCATAAAAGGGAGGCTTAGTGAGCAGCAGTGGACACAATAGGAAGGGGGTAACAACAAGCCCTTGGCACAGATGCTACAGGACCCCACTAACTGGCATTTATGCCCTTGGCAGGCCAAGAGGAAATTGGTGCAGCAGATACTCAAGTGGGTACACTTATGTGCTCTGTGGGCACTAGCATGGTAGACAAACAGGGGACACAACAGACATGGGAGCAGTAAGCACTGAAATGGAGAGGCCATATTGTTGCTATATCACAAATGCAGGCAGGATTTTTAAAGGGAGCAAAGTTAAATATCTTTGAGGTGTGCTGACTTTATGAGGAGCACTTTGATGGAAAGATAAAGCAGAAACAAAAATAGAAATAAATTAACAAGCCAAATCATGCTACATTATCCTAGTGCTGAGAATAATCTTTGCAAAGCCAACAAAAGCAAAAGCCCAAATTAAGACAAAACCCAATTTATTTATGTATAAATGGTTCACAAAATTATCCAAAATTATTAAGAATTCTATAATTTGGGGTTTTCTTAAAATATTGATAGCTTAAGTACCAAATATTAGGAAATTCAAATGCACAATAGTGGTTACTCTTAAAGGTCAGCAGAATCTCTGACTACAACCATCAGAAAAATATCAATCTGATAACTTCATTGAGATGAAAATAAGAGGTCTGACATTGCATCTCAATGCAAGGTTTTTGAGCTCCTAAAATGCAAATGCTCTTGTAGGTCACTTTGATTAAGAATGCCATAATTGACGTTGGTCATATTGTGACACATACTGATGATAGTTGTCATAAATTACCCCATAAACCAGTTTTACTATTATATTCAGATTTTTTAATTCAGAATCAACACATGCTAATAGTTAAAGAAAAGGATCCAATTATAAAAATCTTGTTAAATTAAAACAATATTTTAACCAAATCTGATTTTCAAAAGATAGAAACACTATTGACTGCTAAAAATAAACAGCCTATCTGATCCTGCTAACACTGATTTTTACTTTATATAATACAAATAGTTTTAGGGCTGTTTGATATCAGAGTATTAGACATAACAGGAAGAATATCAATTGAACAAACCCTTTGAGATAATTGACACCCAAGCCCACAAAAGGGGTTAAAGAAAACTCAAAGATTTATTATATATGGAAAATTAAAAACTATTAAGGTAAAACTGATACTAGAAAATCTCCTTTCACCTAATTTATGCCAAAATTTCCCATAATGGAGTCCTGATTATCTGAAGTAATGGAACATCAGAATGCAAGGTGACTTCTCCTTTGGATGGCTTAGGAGATGTAATTCAAAGTGTTTTAAAAAAGGGTACAAATCTGGAATCAGCCTGATGTTTGACTTAAGTGATATCATGTCTTATCCAAAATGGGTTTTCTAATATACGTTTTCTGCCTAAGAAAATTATGCTGCAAAGGCATCCATGAATCTGGTTGTGCAAACAAACTAAGAACCTCCCATTCAGATAGCTAACTTAAATATTTATATATTGTTCACTTATCTATGGGTTTTATATTGTTTTTGGTAACATATAAAAACCCCAAAGCTGATTTCTAAGAAAGTTATACCTTTTGTTTTTACATCTTCACTTTGGGACTTCACTTCAATAACTCCCTTTGCATATTACTAATGGACAGATACACAATTTTTGGGACCTAAGCAAGACTTGGCAACTGTTGGGAAAGATCAAGTTTGAATTGGTCCAGACCTGAATCTACCTTTGAATTAGGCTGATGACAGTTGATGGAAACAACTGCCTGATAAATCCTTTATTACATCCATTGTCTCTAAAATACAAAGAATATAATCAAATCTGGAACTCCATCAATAATTATAAAGGACTCATTAATCTCAAACTAAAAACAATTTTTCTTAAGGATTAAGTAAGATCTTGCCAATCATAAGGATCAATAGCCTAATTGAGAGCATATCTCTCCTTAGCATATAAATATTTGATTGTTTAAGTTAATCAAAGTACATTTTACCCTATCTTGCTTGTTTAAAATATTGTTAAAGTACATTTTCCCTAGTGACCAATCATTTTACTATGACTCTTGTTAAAGCTAATTTAATTAATAATTGTTTACCCTTCAAAGGAACTAGTTAATAATTTTCAGAAAATTTTGTAACTGGTGCTTCCTGACATGTGTTCTTCTGAGGTTACCAGTTGAAGATTTATCTTCCCATAGATGATAATTCCAGAAGGATGATAACCCCTAAAGGGAGGAAACCATGAGTCTTACTATATTTAACTCCAACCAGCAATTAATAGCTATTAAAAACATGAAATTTTGAATTTACCATGCCAATGACTTTCAGCTTTTTTGGCCCCTGATTATATAATTTACCAAATCCAGCTGGCTGAGGCAGCCTAAACTGTGGAAGCTTTACTTTACAGATCCTACAGCCTGAAGGACAAACCAATTTAAAAACATTAAAATTGTTTCCTTGAAAAATGCACTAGTACACCATGACTGCCCTACAGAGCACCACAGTTAAAGTTGTTAAAACCATGTCATATTACTATCCATTTGTCCATCCTGCTCTTCACCACCAGCTGCAGCTCTTAGGATTGCTTTATAAGGAATATAAAGTCAATTTACATTATTCCAAAAGCTGCACTCCTAACTCCTTTATATGTATGAAGCTGCATCTAACTTTAGTCAGAAGAATTATGAGGCTATTATGGATGATAAAAGGAAAAATAAATGAGCTAAAAAACCATCTCATCTAGATTAATATTGGGTTAAGTAAAGTGTTATGAGACAGAATTTCCTGATAACTTACTGGTGCCTCAGTGACCTTACATGAGCATTTGAAATAAGTTGTGGCTGACCTAGTAGCTCAGGTACCTAAACAGCATCAACTCTTTAAGATCTGAGTAGATAACTTGACTTATTGGGTTACAAGCTCAATGATAGAGCCAATTTTCAGTACACCTCTAAACCTATGGTTTGCAAAGGACCTTAAGTTCTTGAGGACTCCTGTGGTAATGATGATCCTCTCAGTCCCTCTAGAGATCCTTCTAGTAACTTGTCCATCCAAGTTGAAGACCATGAAACTCACATTTTGAACCTGGAATGCCAATTGAGGGGTTGCTCAGAGTAGCTTAGAGATGTTGAAGGGAACTAACTTGACACCAATTTTATCTTAACTACCCTCTCAGATAAAGTGGCTTCCATATAGAAAGCGCATATGGATTTGGCTTCTTGGCAAAAATCTCAACAGGCTATTCTAAGCTAAGTTCAATTAACTCATCTATGAAATTCAGGACATAAATTCAGTAATGATTGACATATCAAAATTTACCAACCAGGCCACTAAAATCAACAAATAAAACCTGACTCAATAATAAAGCAAATACTGTCCTTGAGGAAAGTGAGGTAATAAATTACATGATTATTTCAATCTAAACTCTCTCTTTCCACTCAGCATAATTTTTAATGCAAATTATAAGGAAAAAAGTAAATCTTTACCTCTGTCATACATGTTATTTATAAATTAATCAACTCCTTTTATCCACTTTCAATGAAATATGTTTCCAGCACATAGAGTATACAAACTTTTTTAAAAAATAGGAGGCTATGGAGTTAGCCATTGGTAGACAGAAAAAGTAACAAAACAAGTACAAGTCTGTATTGACTGTAGCACAAGAAAGATTATGATGCTTGTTTTTGATGTTGTAATTTAACTCAAAATAATCTTCTATCAAAACTCTATGTTCAGAATAAATTAAATGAGATCAGACTTCATCTAAGAGGCTCTAAGATTGCTTATTCTCTCCAAGTTCCCTCCTCACTCCAGAATTATCACACAGTGATTTCTACCCTCTAAATCAACCTATTCCCATATATATGGACATAATAATATCATTGTACGCATTGTACGCATTGTACCCATTGTACTCCTCAACAATCATGATTATAACTGATGACATCAATGTTCTGTGGCTAAAGAATCATTTAAAAACTCTTTCCTTATATACCAATAAAGGGTTCAAAAACTGCCGTAGTTATTTTAGCTTATCAAAAGTTACTCTCTCAGTAGTGATTCACTTTTTAAGAAGCTGAAGGGATATCAAGTATTATATTTCTCTATGTACAATATGTTGTGGAAGTTATATCATCATTAAAACAAGATGTTATAAATGTGTAAGATTGACAGAGTTCTCAAATGGAGCTATACATGTGCCTGTTGAGTGCTTGTCTTGCGCTCAACAGTGCCCTATTTCTGAGAAAGTGCCACAGGACTAAATAAATGCAGAACTCATTGAGAAGTTTGATAGTGAATTGATTTTGTCTAATTGGAAGCAAGCTTTTATGTTACTTTTGGAATTTTAACCAGATTATGAGTTGTACAATTACAATGTTTATGATAATTAATTGGGCACATATGCCAATTGATTTATCTTTTTTGATATGTAAAAATTTTATTGTTCCTATTAATTTCAGATGATTATTTTATACTAACTAAAGACACTTGCCAATTAAATTTCATAGCTTTGACTCTATGATTATTCCTATAAATTATGAATTGGTGTTTCTTTAGTCAAAGATCATTGCTGAATTAATTACTTAGCTTCATTAGTTTAAGTCTTAAATTCAGTTATGTGCTTTTTTATATAACGGACAATTCCAAAGTATTAGAGACAATCCCTAATATCTTTAGTGTTTTGATTTAACAGTGACTAATTTCAAAGATAATTATTTGTAAAAATTCAAAACAAAGAATACAAATTAAGTGTAGGTGTTCAAGTGAGTCTGACTGGGTATCTGGATATATTCTTCAATTAAATGATTAAAGATAATAGGATTCCCAGCAATTGATGCTGATGCTGTTTATAATTTACATAATGAAGTTGTTACCTTTAACTTGTTATATTATGGTTAAGTTTTATTAAAAATGAAGGCCAGCCCTCAAAGGCTATATTATTATTAATCATTATGAATTTAAAAGTATCTTCTAGTAGAAATTCTCTCTCTAGACCAATCTCTCAATGGAATGAATGTCATCAAGGCAAATCTCTGTTCACTTGATAAAGCAGCTCTTTATTAGAAAACTAGGAAAAGTCAACATTGTAAGCAAGAAAGGTCCTTTATTAGATAAAACCAAGTCCTTTTACAGGAATAGGAACTTTATAAACTAAGTAGGATAGGTAAAATTGCTTAAGCTAACCAAATAGCAATTGTAAAGCAAATTTTAAATATTCCATCTAAAATTTTAACTTTGTAAATGAGGATTGGTTGATTCTATATAATTTGAAGCTAATAATAATTTATGGCCTTTGGCCTAAAAAATTATCAATTTACAGAAACTAACTTTTATCAATTACAGGATTAGGCCTTCAGCCCAGCAAAGCATTGATCAATTAACTATTGAGTGAATACATTTATAAGGGTATTTAAAATAATCATCCATTTGGAAACTTGAAGTCAAAGTTAACTCCCATTGAGGTAAAGCCTAACAGAGCCCACTCCAAATCTTGAGTGGGGGGACAGTTGAATCACCTCGGTTGAATAGTGGCAGCCTCAACTTAGCCTGGAGAATAATGACTTTAGTCTGACTTTCTCTTAAAAGGGACAAGATTCTTGGTTAGGTTAGTCACATGGTCCCAATTGGGAAGTTTAGCTTTTAAATAAAACTGATGACTATAAGTAATGATTAAGATGCTGGAAATCAAGTTTGAATCTGAAAGACATTTTTTATTGTTAATGTATAGCCAAATATCATGTGGAAGCCCCATAAATCAAGCTTTATAGATATTAACCACCAAGCAGCTGTTCATGGATTACTGTTAAAAATTTTGCCTATCTTACCCAGCTTCATTGTATTATAAATTATCTGCTTGTCCACTAGGAGAGAAATCTGCTAGTGAAAGTTGAAGTTATTAATTGAATATATGATAACTATTGTTCAGAGAAATAATTTGGCAAATACTACTATTCTGCCAGATTATGATCTGCCAGATTGTTTAATGTTTCATCAGGGATGATCCTCAGCTATAAAAAATGATCAGGGAATCAATTTTAGTATCAATAACTTAATTGACTTTAAGGAGTCAGTCAGGTTTAGTTGAAAATTGACTAATGGGTTTATAAGTTGCTGGTAAGTAATGCCACCTGTGGTACAGCAACTTTTGGGATAACCTTTTCTGGATTGCAACCTATTGTTTATAGATAAGAGTCCCATTTTCTAAGCAGGTTTCTAACAAATAAGGGTAAATTGAAGGAGTTAAACAAAGCTACTGAGACACATTAACATTTTTTAACTCAGAAGAAGTTAGACCTAAGTAGGGGAGAGAACCTAATTAATTCAAAGTAAAATACCATTGTTTTGTGGACCCTGGATGGTAATTCACTGATAACAGATGACATTGACAATTGGGGTACTAACTGAAGAATTGGGCGCCAAATTATCTATAAATTTCCCTTAGGTTTTTATAATAAAGAAGATAAGATAGAAAAGTTTAAATTCATTTTATAATTAGACTGTTTTTGCTCTTATGATTAGAGTTTTTGGAAAGACAATAGGATCCTTTGTCTATATTAATGCTATTTATGTGGACTCTTCATTCTGAGAAGAAAGAAGGACCTCTGAACCTTATCCTAGGTTAGGTTTTACCAGACAAAATAGGAAAAAGTTTTTACAATTCCAGATGTATTCAAGATTAGGACATGCATCAGGTTGGCAGTTAGGCCTAATTCTTATCTTAGCTTTCAGAAGCTCAACTAGCATAGTAGTCTTCATACTAATACTGCCCATTATAAACTCTTTTCAACAAGTTGAACAACACACATACAAAGAATATGTGCAGTTGAACAAAGGGAGTTGAAGTAAGCTACTATCTGAAAAGAGTAAATAGCTCTAAAAAATTTCATTTAGAAAAGTAAACCAGCTCACCAGATAAAAAAAAATTATGATCCTTACAATTAGGTAAATCAGATGGCTTAATATTTTTGGTGTTAAGTGGAAAGCCTAAGATGTTAGCAAAAACCAAGTAATAAATAAAAAAGTTTTAGAACTAACCAAATTTGGTAAATGGGTCTTATTTAGGTCTGGGGCATTTGGCTCAGCTGGGCCAAGCAATCCCAAACTACAGAGGATCTTAGCAAGTGGAAGTTTCTAGTTGCAGCAACCAATGTATCAGCTGGTTTGAGAAAATTATTTTGATTGTGCTAGGTCTTAAAAATTACCCATTAGATGTGGAGGCCTTAGAAACCAATTTTATTTTAATTTGTAGTTTTTGGAGCATTTAGGGTAAGCTAAAATAGTGGGAAAGTGCGCTTTTGCCTTGAGGGCACTTGGCTCAGATAACCCATGATAATTGTTAAGATTTTTTGTTGCCTCAGCCAAGTAAACAGGGTGGTGAGGCAGTCAGTTTGTTTGGCTGCTTCATTTTTGGCATCAGAGCAGTGAGCAGCTTTGGGAACTAAAATGGTGAGTCAATCATTTTGGTTCAGCTACTCTGTTTGATTCATCAAGTAGTTCCAGCTCAGCCACATAATTGACTTGAAATCTTTTTGGACTTTAGGTTTGGTAACATCTGAATTACTGGCTATAACAAGCCCAAGTTCTAGTAACTTATTAGTTTTTTTCTGTGACTGATAGATAGATTTGGAAGTGCTCTTTCAGGAGTTGCTCCAGCATTGAAATAAAAGTATCCTGATTCATAAAATCATAAATTATATCAAATCCCTTCATTAGCTGCTTGTTAACTTTTGTGTCTGCAGGAAACCTTTTCAATTTATTTGGCAGCATCTTTGGCATAATCTTTAATTATTAGAGCTGTTTTTTCACACTATTGAACATCATGTGTCCATTCAATTTTTACAGCTTACATCCTTTATGGTGCTTTTTACATTTTAATTACTCTGTGGCCCAAACTGTCCATGGTATTTGTGATATCTAGGTAGGTTTGAGCCCAGTTAAACTACAGAAAATAGGACCAACTCATATACATAAGGTGGTAGGTCATTCTCTCATTCATCTTTATCCTGTCTTAATTTTTGGAGTAGATCCTTTGGTGTACACTTATCTTCATACATTGGTATTGCTTATTGTGAAATATATCTTCACCAAGTAGCCTCAGAAGAAACTCTGGTAGGATTACCAATATTGAGGTTTTATTATAGTTTAGAATGCTGAGTCCTTTAAATGCTACACTTTTTTAGTCATTATAAATTAATCAGAATCTCCTAGTAGACTTTGGGTCTTTAAGGCAATCTTTTGATAGAATATATGTCATCAAGGCAAATATATGTTCAATTGAACAGGCAAAATCACTAGTAGAAAACTAGGCAAAATCAACATAATAAGCAGGAAGGTCTTTTATCAGATATAATCCCAGCACTTAACTGGACTATGGAAAATAAAAACTAGGCAGTAATAGGGTTAAATCACCTAAACTTATCAGAAAGTAATTGTTGAGGCAATATAGCCTGAGTATTTCATTTATATATCTAACTTTGTAAATGTTGATTGGTCAATGTTATATAATTTGAAGCTAGTATTATTTTTTTGTGTTTACCCAAAAAAGCATCAATTGACAGAATAGTAACTTAAATTTAATGATAGGTACAGGCCTTCAGCCAACAAAGCATTGATTAATAAACTATTGATTAAATACAAAATATATGAGGTTATTTGAAATTTTTCACTATTTGGAAACATTAAGTTGTAGCTTCACTTGCATTAGAGCAAAGCCTGAAGTTACCCTAGTTATAATCAAACCTCAGTGTAAGGTGAACAGGAAATTATATTATTTTCTATCACTGTGATAATTAGATATAAGGGTGACTAATGATTGCTTATCACTATATAAAACTCTCATCTGATATCTAATAAAAACCTTCATTTGCCTATAATTATCTATCTTGAGTATAACTGATCCTTGAAGTTTAAGAGTAGACCAAAAGGTACCCAAGGTATAGATGCTAGGTGAAGCATCTAGAAGGTGGTCAGCACTACCCCTCCAATACTTAAAGCTACAAGTAAGGGAGTTGCTGCTGCAAAATTGTAGTGAAATGTAGCCAGTGAAGTAATATAGCAAGTGTCAGCAGTCTTCATACTGGTAACTTAGCACACTAGCAGAGTACCAAGTATACAAATTACAAATTTACAACAATAATGCTCACTACAAAGGGCTATGTTAATGTGCTGTTTGACTATCCAGAAGGAAAAATGTCAGGGTTAAGCACAATACTGAAATTAGCAGATGGCACAGTGCAGAATGATCTCTCTAAACTTGTACACAAGAAGTTGAGTGTAAAGAATATACCTGACTGAGGTTGTAACCCTTTATAAAGAAAACTATCTAGCTAATTGTTATCATACATTAACACTTCTTTATTTCATATATAAGTTTATCCTTTGAGTGTGAGAACATACCTGATTGAGGTTATAATCATTTTATAAAGAAGATGAGCTGGCTAACTAAAACTGTACACTAAGCCTTTTTTCTTACATCAATCTATCCTTTAGTTATAAAAATATACCTAATTGAGGTTAGAGTGTATCTATAGAGAAGACTGGCTGGCTAGCTTTTGTTATACACTAGCACATCTCTATTTCTTACAATAAGTAACCTAAGCTTTTTAGTTTTATGAGTGTCAAAATGCCATCAGTAGTTTTTCCAGTGTGGGATGGCAACCATTTGTTTATGCCCCACCATTTAATTCTCTGGTAATGAGCGTTGTTACTACCTTTGTGTGATCTGTCCCCATCTGTTAGCAACAATTTCCACCAATTTATATTAATTTGACACCAACAGGTTTTTGTACTGTCAGTTGGCCCTTAGCATCTCAATTGAGTGAATTTTCTTGCCATGCTTTAAGTTAATGGTGCCCTCACACAAAAAGTGCTATCTGTAGTTGCTGAAGCAAACTTACTTTACAAAATGAATAAAAAAGAAAAAAATGGAAAAAGAAAGAAAGAAATACATAAAGAAAAATGATGAAAGAAAAAAGGTTAAAAGAAAACACTTTTATATTTTTAATATTCCTACTATTAAAGTTAATTTTAGGTTTGGTGGCATGCTATCAGCTTTTGTAGTGCTGAATGTCAACTGTGCTCTTATGCTCAACCATCAAAATTTTATAGTATAGCATCACTGCCAATTTTATGTGGTCTGTCTGCAATTTTTTGGCAATGAATAATTTTGCAAAATCTTTTTTGCTGTTCAATGCTATCAGGTTGTTTATCACTGTTATTAATTTTTAAGGCAATGAATTCTGAACCTTTATTTATTTCTTGCACCTTTTGGAGGAGGAGTTTGTATCAAAAAAGCTCTCTGCCTTATTGTTAACATATGGACAAAATAATAAAACCCTTTGAATTATAGCTTCTAGCACTTGAGCTAATTTTAAAAAACATAAGCTGGTTAAGTGGGGGATATGTTAGAATCTTAAATAGATTATAGTTCTTACAATTCCTACATTTATGATAAAAAATTGGGCATAGTTGTAAATTGATCTTTTTATATTATTTTGTTATAACTTTTAATTTTTAGTTTCAAATGATTGTTTAAATTACTTTAAAGATGATTGCCATTTTAATTTACTTAGTTTTTGACTCTATGATTGTTCCTGTAAATTCCAAATTATTGTTCAAATTAATTAAGGATAATTACTGACTAATTTATTTTTTATCAATAAAGTTGTCTTACCATCAGTACTGAGCAATTTTGATGTATCAGCCATTTACACAGTATCTGATACATTCCCCAAAGCATTTAATATTTTGATTTACCAGTGACTAATGATAATGATAATCATTATAAGTATTTTAAATTAAAAGGTGAATAAAATGTGTATGTTCAATTAAGTCTGAGTAGGTATCAGTATAGATACTACAATTAAATTGACTGAAGTTAATAAGATTGCAAGCAATTGATACTAATAACATTTATAATTTATTTGTTGAGGTTGTTGCCTTAAACATGTTGTTACCCTAGATACAATTTAGCCCAGAGTAAGGTGAACAAGAATATATTTTTTCTATCACTGTGATAAATTTTTAGGCAGTGAATTATGGCTGCTTATCTATATAAAACCCCACATCTCATATTTGATAAAAAAGTACATTTGCCTACTATTATCTATCTTGAGTATATCTGATTCTTAAAGTTTAAAATTTGGTGAAAAGGTCCTCAAGATATAGATGTTAATGAAGCATATAAAGAGTGTTCAGTGCTATCACTCCAATACTTGAAGCTACAAGAAGGGGAGTTGCTACCACAAACTTATAGTGAAAGTTGCCAGTGAAGGCAAATTAGCAAGGGTTGGCAGTCTTCATACTGATAACCTAGCACTCTAAGAGTACCAAATAATTACCTTACAATATTCACAAGATTGCCTCCAACAGAAGAAAGAAATTCTTACATTGACTTTGTTAACTGCTTTTATTATGAGGACCAGTCTTTAGCCTCTTATATCACATTACCCTGGATGATTTGCTAGCAGCAATGATGTCTGATTTCTCCTATAATCATATACTTGTGCTTCACTCAATGGATTTAAGAAGCACTTTAAATTAATCTTTGATACTAAGAAGGTTATTATGGAATTGCCAAACCCAAAGTACATTATACCTCTCTCATTATGAGTTGTTCTCCCATATCCATGCTGTTGGGAAAAATAAAGTCTTGAATAAACATGATCCCTATCCCTCTTGTGGATTTTACAATTATAATGAAAGCCAACACTGGAAAAAAAGTCAGATGAGTTGGAAAAAGAGGCATCATCCTAGGACTTGAGGATACCTATGCTGGCAAACCTACTCCTCAACAACTTATTTAAAACCATTTACCAGATACATGTTTTGTTTGTCTTCACCACATGGATTCAACGTCACCAACACTTTTATTTTGATAAAGTATGCTATTTATTATATTCTGCTCTGGGCGCCCCTGGTTTTCTCACCAAGTCTTAATGCTCAACGCTATATATTCCATCCTTCACTTTAGTTTAAAAGTTACTCAAGTAGAGGTAGTGGTGCATAATTAAAGGCCCTGGCTATCTTAAACACTGATTCTACAGTTAATGACATCTCTTCTTAACTGATAGAAGGTAATAAGATTGCTTCCAATTGTAAATATACTTTAGAATATGGAATGGTGTGAACCTCTGTTGAAAATGGATTGATGAGAGTTGGAACCACAAACCAAACACTTATTTACTTATTTATGAATATACCAAAAATTATGGCATTATCTTTATTAGCCTAGGGTATGGTAACTAATTGTCTATGTAGATATACACTGCCCTAAAGAAAGAATTACTAGTTTACACTAGAACAATAAATTCAAGTTTTATTATATTTTTGACCTAAATGAATAGGTGAAAAACTTCCATTATCTAAAAATCTGAGTTGACACCAATTTAAAATGTTGATTAGGAAATTTAATATAATTTATAACGTCAACAAAAATAAATCAAAGTCTGTTCACAACATATTTACATATATATATTGACATCTTATAGTTTGACTTAAAAAGACCAACTGAGAAAAAAAAATAAAAAGTTAACATAAAAAACTCTCAGAAAACCTAAAAAAAGTTAATGTTTAATTTGCTATAAACTTTTATTATTTGATAGTTTGGTTTAGTTTAGGAGATTGAATAGAGATTAATAGGCAAGATGCCACCTTGTTTAGAAATGTAGCAATACAATAAAGTTATTTCTGGATCTAGACTTTCACCATCCCTTGTCATTATACAAGAGAACCTACAACCCTATCTCTAATAAATAATCTGTGAAAACCCCATTACATAAATTCTTGTGCTCACTATAAGGGAATAGACCAGATCATCAGACTTATATTCAGATAAAATGAGTATTATTTAGTAAGAGATGAAGGAACTATATGACTAAACATCTGACTAATGTTAAGCTCATGATGATATTACAAGATTTAAGATAGATCAGTGCAACATGCTAGAAGAATGAGGTGCCAAACAAGAGAGGAGAGATCTTAATTGGGATGGACACACATTCTATACTTCAATGAACATCTGTTAAATAGCTTGCTATTTGTGCAGAAGATGCCACATATTATTTCTTCCTTGCAAATGCTAGTGAGGAAGAAGATCAATGGCTATACTCACATATGAAGTCACAGAGGAAATATAGAATAGCGCTTACCAGATATTGGTGCAGCTCCAAAAAATGCACTACCAGCATTACTCCTTATGTAAATATGCTGTACAAGCTGAGCAAAAAGCCTTTGAAACAACGTCGCTACCTTTCAAAAACCTACCCCATTCTCATCACTATAATAATTATAAGTTTTTAACACTTTAAAGTTTATGCCACGGCCAAAGATTTGAAGCCCCCTGATACCAATCTTTTAAATATCAAAATGGATCTCAATTTGCTCAGTAAAAAAACAATGATAAATCAAAAATGTGAAGTCAGATTAATGGTTATTTAACAAACCCTAGCTACTGTAGGATCATTATCTGTAAATAGGTTGAATATCGAGAATTTGAAGTGCAAATTAATCTAAATAATTTAGATTAGTTTAAAAGACAATTTTAAACTCAGAATCTAGTTTAAAAGTCAAACCACCAAATTTTAATTTATAAAATGAATCTAACTTATTTCTTAGTCAATCTGAAATTAAAAACTTATGAGTTCAACCAATAGTTTAGACCAAAAAATTGTGTTAAAAGCCAAACTGCTTAATAAAAAATCCAAAATGGATCTAGATTGTAAGGTTTAGGACCCAGCTACAAAATTAGATAGAACATACACCACTTTAGAACTAGAAGGGGGCCACTACTAAGGCTCTCCCCATTAATCTCTCTAATCTAGAGTATACCCTTAGATGAGAGATGAGTAGCAGATGTTTTACCTTGTTTGCCTTCTTCAACGTTTAATGCAACTCCTCAAACTACTCCAATGATTATTTCAGAATTAGCAGAACATTATTTATATAAAACAATCAGTTTTGTATTATTTCAGAACATCTCTTGTTATGATTGTAACAGGTTAATCCCTTTAACAAACAGAGGCTCTTATGGTGGCGCCCACAATTGAAAAATTTGATATCAGGGAATTCCCTGATGAAAAAAATTACATAACAATTCCCTCAAGTTATGACCTTGGGTGCTAAATCCAAGCCGCAGGATTTAATACATGCAAGTTCAGATAACAGAAAAGCAAAATCTGATGCTCAAAATGAAGATCAAAGTCACTAGTCAATCAAACAGCACTGTATGTCATGTTTGGAAAATGACATCATACTTGGGACCAACGTTAAGAACAAAGCAGCATGTCAGGAGGCCAAGAAGGTGAAGTTGGCAGGCCTCCTTGACCTCAATCATACCATAGATCAATGCTGGGTTAAGTTAAATTATGCCCAGGTTAGTCCTAAGGATGCAAGGGAAGTTTAGCCCTGTACATCAGCAGGTGCATTAAAACAAACTAGCTTTGTGATGAACAAAAATGGCTCATTTGGTTTTTAGGTGAACGGAAACTCAAAACATGTTCAGTTTTTAAAATTTCAAGCTCAGGTCAGCCATTCCTACAATCAGTTTTTTGAGTTTGGTCATTTACCAAATACAGTTTATAGCCCAATGTAAAGTGTGCACCTATTGGTGCGCCTTAGCTTAGACCCACTTCCTTTAATTGATTGTTTTCCCAAATTCTTTTAAATTTCTCATGTCAAGACCAATCTCTCCAATTGGCCAACTTACCTATTGTTAAACAATTCATTAAGTACACCTTTTACTTATGTTATCTTGGACAATCCTGTGTGCAGACCTCTTTGAGGAGGTCTTGTGCAACGGTAACCATTTAATTTTAACTATAATAATTTTATCTGCCTGTGCACCGTTAGGCCGCCCAGATTCCCTCCAACCTGAGGCACCTATACCCTTCCACTCAGAGCATTGCGTGGTTCTACTTTGGGTTTTCCTTATACTGATAACTATCCTCAAACTAAGTTACTACAGCTCTAGCACCCTCTGTGGGGACTAGTAAATTTACTACTAATAACTAGTTCCCTGGCGTTGACCCTGTGCACCATGCACCTCCACACTGGGAACAGGAAAGTTATAGACACTTTCCTAACATTAGTTTACCAACCCTTGGATTTTACATGCACAAAGTTTTTCCATGTGGGTCTTTCACAAAGTGCAAATGATGTACACTAGCTGTTGGACTCAGCCACATTAGGTCTCACCACTGTTTCTCCTTTTCCTGAAGGTTGGAGCATCTCATCGTTATTTTTGCTGCCTCCAACTGAAAGCACCCATCCTTCTTGCTTGTACCTAGTGAATATAGATGCTTTGTGGTCTGAAAGTTGAGATTCATGGACTTTCTGCTAAAATAATAAAATTGATTCAATTGATTGGGGTTTTCTTCAGCACCACATTCAGATGGTGCTGGCAGTATCCTCAAAGGTGGGCCTGGGGGTGATAACCTTGGATAACATTGGACAAACTGTTACTATAAATGGAAATAGGGTTGTTCATGACTAAAAACATGATTTATAATGGCAATGCCAAATATACCACTGAACTTTATTTACTCCCTTATAGCTCAGATATGGAACCCACTTCTGCATATCAAAGTACCCCAGATAACCCCGCTTGACCTCTACCATGATCTGCAGCACTCAGAAAGTGGAGAAGGAACTACATTTACAATATGAAAAATGGTTATGCAACTGCAGAAGATATGGTGGTATATTTGGCCTCATTAATGAGAGTGGCTAATTATCCCTCTTCATTTTAAGATTCAAAAACATACCAGGGAGGCATGTTAATGCCTGATGAAAAGTTTGGTGGTAAAGTGTTGGCATTGTCTGCTATGAATAAAGATCATTTGGAAAAATTTGGCTAACTGCTATCCTTTCATCCTCTTCAGGTAAAATTTGCACTACTATCTTGGTGGATACTGGAGCCTCTGAGAATTTCATTGACCAACACCTAGCTGACTACCTTGAGCTTTGTTACTTGCCAGGTGGTATGGTTAGGGGTCTTCTCAAGAAATTCCCATACTGAAGGTACTAGGGTTAGTGGATTATCAAGTGGGCAAGTATCTCTTGACAGTGTCATAGTTGGATGACATTATAGTAGGAACTGATGCTAGAGATAAGGCTGGGTGACAGGAAGCCCAGAAGGTAAAACTTCAGGCTCTTCCTGACCTGAAACACACCTTAGATCAACGCTGGGTGCAAGCCAAGCATGCCCAGGTTGATACTAATGGGGTGCAAAACGCCCAGCCTCTTGTCTCAGCCCAGGCACTGAAATGAATGATTTACATTTTAAACAAAAATGGTTCAGTTCGCTTGGTTGGAGAGCAAGGGTTCAAGTCCCACTCCAGCTATTAAATTTTAAGCTCAGGTAAAATATGGCTTCAATCAATTACTCAAGTGAAGGCTCTTTTGGTGTAATTTACTAATATGGACAGAAGCATCTGTTTATTGGAGCATCAAGGCTTGGGCGCACTTCTGCAGAACCTGAATTTCCCTGGCCCACTTTAAATATGTTTTTGCAACCAACATTTCTTGTTGGTTGACTTTTCTTTAATAAATTTGCCCATTATTTTACGTTTTTTTACAATGGTTCCTTGGGCAAACATGGTGGTGGACCTCTTCAGGGAGGGCTCCAACTATGTGGGCCACTACATATTATCACCATTTACACAAATCCCAGGTGCTTTCTTAGGCCGTTCAGGTCCCCTCCAGACCAATACACTCAAGACTACTCACGCCAAGTTACTCTCAACTATGGACTCCCCATTGGTGTCTACTCAAGTTGGGAGTTTTCTTACTTACCTGTTCTCATATGTGGTGCTTTACACCCTCACCTGGGTTACCTTCTGCTCAAGCACCATTCTAGGTGCTCCATTTCCCATTCTCTTAATGGCTAGTTCCCTAGCAATGTGGTTTTGCATCCCACATCACCTTGCTGGGAACAAGAGAGTTACAGACACTCTCTTGACAATAGTCGACCAACCTTATCTCTATATGAGCATATGAAATATCCATGTGGGACTTTCAATATTAGTAAATTGGGTGTGTTGGCCATTTATCACTGCCATGATGGTGCTCACCACATTTTTCTCATTAGGTTTTGTATTAATACATCTCAGCGTTATTTTTGCAACTACCAATTGGGAAGTGTCCACCCTTCCCGCTTGCACCTGGTGGTCTTGGACTTTTTGCAATCATCTTGTCAAAACCCTTTTGGATAGTTTCCCACCCCAACCCAGAAGGGGCTAGGTATTTGGCCATCATCAGATCAAAACATATAATATGGGAACCAAAAAGTCATGTGCGCTTCTTAAAATGAGGGAATCATATCCTTCTAATCCTTTGACTCCTTCTAAATTCGGAACTGTACAGGGGTCTAGTCCTGAGAAGAAAGTAAAGGTTTCAGATGATTCTGCCATGATGATGTCACTCATGGTCATCCCTATAAATACAGCATTCTTGACTAGTGACCTTTTCTTGAATTGTGAGATGCTTCCATTGATTTCCTCCCCATCTTGGCAGAAATCGGGAATATTAAAGGGTCAGAACCTGAATTTAACAAAAAAGGGTTTTCATTATCATTTTTTTCTCCCCAACACATTTCTGAGGTGCATGCTGAGTCATCAATTCAGGGCTTGGGGGTGATGGCCCTGGATAGCAATGCACACTGAACCCTCAGAATAAGTGTGGGTTTGTTAGAACCAGAAAACACATTTTATAATGAAAGCAAAATATCACAAAACGAGCCATTTATATCTTATATAGTCTGGATGAGGATTCTATTTCTGTATATCAGATCACTCCTTAGAACCCTCGTTTGACCCCTACCATGATTAGGGGTTCTCAGAAAGTGGAAAAAGAATTACGTTATAAACATAAAGATGTATATGCACCTGCAGAAGGTGTGGTGGGATATGTGGCCTCAGTAGTAAGAGTGGCCCACTATCCCTCCCCCTTCTATGATTCCAAAACATACCCTGATGGCTTGTTGAGACTGGAGGAAGATTTTTGGGTGAAGTGATGGCGTTTTCTGTGTTGGATAAATCCCATTCTGGATACTTCTTGTTGACTGCTACTCTTACTTCCTCTTATGGAAAGTTCAGCACAACTATTTTAGTGGATACTGGTGCCTCAAATAATTTTATTGACCAAAACCTCGCTGACTACCTTGAGTTGAGTTACTCACCCAGTGGTATGGTTAGAGGTGGGGCTTTTCAAGGTATTCCCACACTGAACGTCAGAGAGTCAGTCAATTTTCAGGTAGGTTCTTATCTATTGTCTGATCAGTTTCAAGCTATCAGAAACCTCTTGTTTCCCATCATTTTGGGTGTTGAGTGGTGGCAGAAGTTTGACATCAAAATTTTAAAGGAAACACTTTATCCTTGTCTTTGACAAATGGTCACCAGTTGTTTGTTCCTTTGTCTGAGGATAACGTCCAAGGCAAATTACCCCATTGGCCCAATGTTCCCAGTCTGTATCTTGCCCCTTTGCTGAAGCCCACTGTGGGACTTTACTTACCTTCTTGTTTAGAGGAGTTGGCACCTTCTTTTGATGCAGCTTCAGCTAGTATGCTATCAGAACATTCTGAGTTTGATTGTGAATTTAAACTTACTGTGGATCTGGTGCATATTTCTTCCCCCATATACCCATTGACTGTCTGGGAGGAGGAGGTTTTAGATTTATGGGTGAAGGAGCAGTTGGCCAAAGGTGCCATCTTTCAGCGTACCTCCCCTGTTTGCTCCCCACTTTTCTTTGTGGAGAAGGCTGATGGAACTTTACATTCATGTGTCAATTATGGAAACCTAAACAATGTGACTGTACCTGACCTCCATCCCATCCCTTTGGATTGCCAGATTGCACGCTACATGGAGAAGGTGAAGGTCTTCTCCAAGCTGGACTGCCTCAATGCATTCAATCAAATCTGGATAAAGAAGGGCCAGGAATGGTTAACTGCATTCTGCACCAGAAAAGGAATTTTCCAGTTCTGGGTTATGCCCTTTGGGCTTAAGAATGCCCCTGCCATCTCTCAACGCCGCATTGATGCTGCATTGGGAGACTTGTTGGAGGTATGTGCAGTTGCCTACATGGATGACATTCTGGTGTTTTCCCCCAATCATGAGTCACATGCAGTACACCTTTGACAAGTAGTGGAGAGATTGAGGGCCGCTTGCCTTACCCTCAAGATTAGTAAATGCAAATTCTTCAAGTCCCAGGTTACTTTTCTGGGTAACGTCATTTTTGACCAGGGCCATATGATAACTCCAGACAAGAAGAAGGCTAATTGTGAGTGGCCTACCCCCACCTCTGTCAAGGAATTGAGGAGCTTTTTGAGGATGTGTACATTCCTCAAGAAGTTCACACCCAGTCTCTCAAGGTGGCAGCCCCCTTATATAAGGCCAGCGGTGCCAAGGTGCTTCAGTGGTCCCCCATTTTGGAGGATGGTTTTCAAGCGGTGAAGTGCACCTTGTTATCCACATCCATCCTTCACCACGTTGATCCTGCAAAGGAGTTCATTGTGTCCTCAGATGCTTCCAACTTCGCCATTGTGGCTGCCCTGTTACAGGTGGGTGAAGATGGGTCCAAGCATCCTGTGGGATATTTTTCTAGGAAAATGTCTATGCATGAGTTAAATCATGCCATATATGGCAAGGAGTTATTAGCAGTGGTGGAGGCGCTGATTTACTGGCGTCACCACTTACATGGCTCTTCCCAACCATTTCAGATATGCACAGACCACTGAGCCCTGTTGTAAAACTGGGCTCCACATGTTCTAACACCATGTCAGACTCGTTGGCATGAGACCCTTGCCCTATTTACATTTTCCTATGAGTTCACCAAGGCAAGGAGAATGGTTTGGCGGATGCTTTGAGCTGCAACCCTGCTTTGGCTCCCAATCCAAAGGAGGTAGAGATTTACAACACCCAGGTGATGAAACCACCGAGTATGATTCTGCCTCAACTTCCTAAGTCCACGGTACATATGCCAGCGCTCATACCTTTGGAAAATGCAGCATAATATAGCATGTTTAGGAAGGTAGTTCTTTCTCAGCTGTTATCAGCTGAATAGCTGTTGTTCTCACTAAGAGTGCCCTGAATCAGGAGGACTTAACCAGGGGTTATCACATGAAGGATGAGATGGTTTGGTTTCAGGGGCGCCTATGGGTTCCTGCTGGACCACCGCGTCTGGAGATCATCCAGGACCATCATGACAGAATCACCGTTGGTCATCCTGAAAAAGCAAAGACCTTGGAGTTGATATGACGCACTTACAATTGGAAAGGCTTGCCTGTTCAGGTAGGGTAGTACTGTAAAGAGTGCCTGATCTGCAATCAAATAAAACCCAATTGGCAACCTTTAGCAGGGTTGCTGGTACCAGTCCAAAAGGCTGAAGGGCCATGGACTTCCCTATCAGTGGATTTCATTGTGGAGTTACCCATTTCAGATGGGTATGATGCAATCATGGTGGTGGTGGACCACTTTACAAAGTTTGGCTACTTTATTCCTTGCAGAACAACTATAACTGCCGCTGAAATGGCCAGGCTCTTCGTCACCCATGTATTTGCGCTTCATGGGGTTCCTCAAGAAATCATTAGTGACTGGGGACCCCAGTTCACCTCTGTAACGCACTGGCTCCTTCCAATGAGCCACGAATGAGTTGGGCAACAGGATCCATGTTACAGACCATAGGGCTGACAGGGCTCCTGATACTACTCTCCTTGTGCGCGCGCTACAAGATTGGACAAGCACCCCTGGAAGACAGTTGCAAATATACTTAACCCCAGCAACATGCCTTGACTCCAAGACAAGGTATAAAGGGAGGCAATAGCTCTCCCAAGCTCACTCTCAAAGTCCAATTCTTGTTGATTCAAGCCAAACATGGCTGCAGTTAGGCAATATTTTAAATAAACTCAAACTATAAATATATGAATTTTAAAGTTCTTTTATTTAATATTGGCCAGGTTGATAGAAAACAGAACTGAGAAGCCTCCAGCTCCCAGTTCCTTCCCTATATACACATGCTACAAGCTAATATAAAATATAACACAAGCTTATGGTGCTAATCTGACTGATGCTTGGTGTAAACCTTACAGCAGGATCGCGGAATCCTCACTCAATGGTTCTGTGCCAGTTCCAATTCTCAACAGTTCCGCACCAGTTCCTTCAAATTCCAAATGAACCGCGAAACTTCCAAGCACCTGTTTCATTCCATTCTTGATTCAAATCCAAATCGAATCTCAAAACTCCCCATTTTACCTGATTCTCGTTTTTCCTCAACTTGGACGCCCATCTGGCTCTTTGGCCTCCTTCAAGCTCCTGCCCCTTAGGCGTCCCTGCCAGGACCAACTCCCCCTCCTCCTCCATACATCCAGACACAGCCTGCCCTGTCTTACCAAAGATCAGGGAAATGTGATGCTGAGGATAAACCTCAACCATCACAACCTCCATCTTTTGGGAAGAGTTGTGTAAAACTCTTCAGATCTGCCCCTGCCATTCAACTGCCTATCATTCCCAATCAGATTAGCAGCCTAAACTAATAAACCAGTGCTTGGAACAATTCTTGCGTTGTTACACCACTGCAGACCATTCATATTGGGTTCCTCACCTTCCCATGGCCCAGTTTAGCTACAACAACACTTTGCATTAATCAATTGGTTGTTCACCTTTTTTGCTAATCATGGCTTTAACCCTGCTTTTAACATGGAGCCTGGCTGTGGTTCCAAAGTGGAAGCAGTGCTGGACTTTGCTAAAACTCTCAAGAAGGTCCATCAAGGGGTGTCCACAAGTTTGGAGGTGGCTATGCTGGTTTATAAAGAGAATGCCAATGGAAAGTGTTAAGTGGGTCCAGCATACAAGGAAGGGGATCTTGTGATGCTTGATGCTTGCAACATCCCTATCAAGCAGCCATGCAAAAAACTGGGTCCAAAGAGGATTGGTCCTTACCATGTAGTTTGAAAGGTGGGACTGCCTCATACCAGTTGGATCTTCCCTCTGCATTTCAGATCTTCTCCATCTTTCATAAAAGCAAGTTGACCCTGTTTGAGGGCCCTCCTCCTGTGACCCCTGAGGCTTATCTTGTGGATGGGGCATCAGAATGGGAAGTGGAGGAAATAGTAGCCTCCCACTGGGTTAAGCGACGCCTTGAGTACTTGGTATCTTGGAAAGGCTTGATGCAGCAGAAAACAGTTGGGTGCCAGCACGGGATTGTGTACATGCCCAAAACCTGATCAAATCATTTCATAATCATTTCCCTGAGGCTGCAGGATCTCAGCCTAAGCCAGACATTGCTGCTATGAAGTTGCCGCCAGCACATAAGAACTTCTCCTTAGCAAACGCCTTGGAGGGGGTGGAGCCCAAGAAGGAGGAGAGGGTAATGTCATGGTTGGATGGCATTATAGTAGGAACTGATGCTATAGATAAGGCTGGGCAACAGGAGGCCCAGAAGGTGAAACTTCAGGCTCTTCCTGACTTGAAACACACCTTAGATCAACGCTGGGTGCAAGCCAAGCATGCTCAGGTTGATACTAATAGGGTGCAAAACGCCCAGCCTCTTGTCTCAGCCCAGGCACTGAAACGAACAATTTGAATTTTAAACAAAATGGTTCAATTCGCTTGGTTGGAGAGCAAGGGTTCAAGTCCCACTCCAGCTATTAAATTTTAAGCTCAGGTAATAATATGGCTTCAATCAATTACTCGAGTGAAGGCACTTTTGGTGTATTTTACTAGAATGGACAGAAGCATCTGTTTATTGGAGTGTCAATGCTTGGGCGCACTTCTGCAGAACCTGAATTTCCCTGGCCCAATTTAAATATGTTTTTGCAACCAACATTCCTTGTTGGTCAACTTTTCTTTAATAAATTTACCCGTTATTTTACATTTTTTTACAATGGTTCCTTGGGTGAACATGGTGGTGGACCTCTTCAGGGAGGTCTCCAACTATGTGGGTCACTACCTATTATCACCATTTACATGAATCCTAGATGCTTTCTTATGCCATTCAGGTCCCCTCCAGACCAATACACCCAGGACTACTCATGCCAAGTTACCCTTGACTATGGACTCCCCATTGGTGTCTACTCAAGTTGGGAGTTTTCTTACTTACCTGTTCTCATATGTGGTGCTTTACACCCTCACCTGGGTTACCTTCTGCTCAAGCACCATTATAGGTGCTCCATTTCCCATTCTCTTAACGGCTAGTTCCCTAGCAATGTGGTTTTGCATCCCACATCACCTTGCTGGGAACAAGAGAGTTACAGACACTCTCTTGACAGACAGACCATTTCCAAGATATCAAAAACCTTTTTACCCCATTATTTTGGAAGTGGAATGGTGGCAAAAGTTTAACATCAGGACCAACTTGAGAGACAATACCCTATCTCTCACATTAAAGAATGGTTGTACATTAATTGTTCCCTTTGTCTGAGGCTAACTTTCAGGGCAATTTTCCCCACTGGCCCAATATCCACACCATTAGTCTTGCCACATTGTTAAAACCCTTACTGAAGGTACCTTTACTTTCTTGTTTGGACAATTTGGAATCTTCATTTGATGCAGCTTCAGCCAATGAATTACCTGCTCATTCAGAGTTTGATTGCAAGTTCAGGCTCACAGTTGATCAGGTGCGCATATCTTCCCCAATTTACCCTTTGACTTTATGAGAGGAAGCAGCATTAGATGTGTTGGTTAAGGAGCAGTTAGCCAAAGGCACGATTTTTCAGTATACCTCCCCTGTATGCTCCTCACTTCTCTTTGTGGAGAAAGATGATGGAACTTTATGCCCTTGCATAGATTATGGGAAACTAAACAATGTTACTGTACCAGATCTTCATCCCATCCCTTTGGAGCCACAGATTGCACGCTATGTGAAGAAGGCTATGGTCTTCTCCAAACTGAATTTTCTCAATGCATTCAATCAGATCTGGATTAAGGAGGGAAAGGAATGGTTAACCGCATTCCAGACCAGAAAAGAAATTTTCCAGTTTTAGGTTATGCCCTTTGGGCTTAAGAATGCCCCTCTTATCTTTCAACGCCATATTGATGCAGCTTTGGGGGACCTGCTAGGTATATGCACAGTTGCCTACATGGATGATATTTTAATGTTTTCCTCTGATCATGAGTCCCATGCAGTACACCTTTGGCAAGTGGTGGAGAGGTTAAAGACAGCCAGTCTTACGCTGAAGATCAGCAAGTGTGAACTTTTCAAGTCCTAGGTCATCTTTTTGGGCAACGTCATGTTTGAATAAGGGCACATGATAACTCCAGATAAGGAGAAGGCATTTCTTGAGTGGCCTGCCACAAATTCTGTCAAGGAATTGAGGAGTTTTTTTGGAATGTGTATGTTTCTCAAGAAGTTCACACCAAATCTACTTGAGGTGGCGGTACCCTTGTATAAGGCAAGTGGTGCAAAAGTGCTTCAGTAATCCTCCATTTTGGAAGATGCTTTTCAAGCAGTAAAGTGCACCCTGTTGTCCACGTCCATCCTTCTCCATATCAATCCTTCAAAAGTTTTCATTGTGTCTATGGATGCCTCCAACTTCGCCATAGTGGCTGCCTTGTTACAAGTAGGCAAAGATGGTATAGATCATCCAGTAGGATATTTTTCTAGAAAGATGTCTCTGCCTTAATTAACTATGCAGTTTATGACAAAGAGTTATTAGCTGTGGTGGAGGTGTTGACTTATTAGTATCATCACCTGCATAATTCTTCCAAACTTTCCACATATGTACAGATCACCGTGCCTTACTATACTAAAACACACATCATGTCTTAACTCCATGGCAGACCTATTGGCATGTGACCCTTGCCCAATTTGCATTTTCTTATAAATTTACCAAGGGCAATGGCAATGGGTTGGTGGATGCTTTGAGCTGCAATCCTGCATTAGCTCCAGATCCAAAGGAGGTAGAGGTTTATAACACTCAGTTGATGATTCTGCCAAATATTATTGTGTCTCAACTTTCCTCTTCCATGGCCAACAGGCCCGCGCTTGCACCTCTGGGAAATGTGGAGGAATAAAGTATGTTCAGAAAGGTAATCCTTTTTCAGCCATTATCAGCTAGATATACTATAGTACTTTCTAAGAGTGCGCTGAATCAGGAGGATCTAACCTGGGATTATCATATAAAGGATGAGATGGTGTGGTTTCAGGGGCGCTTATGGGTTCCTGCTGGACCACTTTACCTGGAAATCATCCAGGTCCATCATGACGGAATCACCGTTGGTCATCCTGAGAAAGCAGAGACTTTAGAGTTAATTTGACGCACCTACAAATGGAAAAGCTACCCTGCTCAGGTGAGACAGTATTGTAAAAATTGTTTTATCTGCAATCAAATAAAACCAAATTGAAAACCTTTAGTGGGGTTGTTGGTACCAATTCAAAAGGCTGAAGAGCCGTGGACTTCCCTCTCAGTTGGTTTCATTGTGGAATTATCTGTTTCTGATAGTTATGATGCCATCATGGTGGTGGACCATTTTATAAAGTTCGCCCACTTTATTTTTGCAGAACAGCAATAACTGTGGCCTAAGATGGCTAGGCTCTTTTCACTCATGTGTTTGCACTTCACAGGGTCCCCTAAGAAATTATTAGTGATTGGGGGATCTGTAAGTCTTGGGACCAGCCCCTACAACTGGATAGGGAGCAACATCCTTTTAGACTAAAGGGGGCCAAAGGCCCAAGTGGACCCCCTATCGCAGTTGAGTGACCTGGTGCATGTGGTTGATGAGCACTGAGTAGCTTCCCTTCCACCTAGAGATATCCAAATCTCTCCCTCCCCTCCTCCCCAACCCTGATGAAATTAATAGAGGGGACCTGCCAGGAGATTATGCAGGCCAGGGGCCTTGGGTGGACCCCTGGGACCCTCCACTTACCAGAGAAAATTTACCAAAATTTTGAAGAAACTGCCAGCATAAGTATCAGAGCCTGGCCTGCAGATTCTGGGCTAGTGGAGCTGGTTTAGACTGGTCAGGTCTGAGAATCATATTGGAACTCAATTTGGGTTTTGAACCAGGCCATTGGTGACTTGGACCAGTTGCCCCCACCCCTCAGAATGGATCCGAGAAGCTCAGATCACATAGACAACCAAATTGAGAGTTCAGACTGGGTTGCAGACAACTGAGCACCAAGGCCACAGTCCCCCAGGATGAATCCAGGAAATCCAAACTGCTTGAGCTTCCTGACTCAAATGGTCAAGGCCTGGATTGGTACCATTAACCTGGTCTGGCCCCCAAAATTTGGGAAAATCAGCAAAATTTTTTTGATTTTTGCCAAGATTTTGGAAAACCATCCATCCACTCCCCCACCCGCCAGCCAACAAAACCCCATCACCAATCCCCAACCACCCAATACTTAAGGCAACTGCTCTGTCAATGGGAAGTTGTCAGTTCATTCTCTATTCTTCTTGCACTTTGTGCCAAAATAAAGTTGATTACCCCAAACGCCTTGTTGCAGACTCTGTTTGTTTGTTTTTCCTATTCAAAATTCCACCAATTGATCCAACAAAGTGCGCCACTGCCCAAATAATTATCCCAATGATTGCTGAATGGGTTGTCCAGTTGTCCAACCCCACCATGTGGCAGTGGATCATATCCGCGGTGAACTGCCTCACTTTCAATGATAGAGTTGACTCTCCATCCATTTTCACATATCCATTAAATGCAAACCCATCTGTTTGCTTCACTGATGGGCTTTCTGAGAGCGCTCCTCTATCAGAGCAACCTCAGGGTGCCCTCACCCCAAAGCCTGCAAGCTCAGCCCCTACACTTGGCTCATCCACCATTGATCCTACCCACCTAAGGGCCCAGAGTACCCAGACCAAGGGGAACTCAGCCCCAACGCTCGTCTTGGGCCCATTTTCCCCTCCAATAGCACCCCTGTTTGCATGGTGGGTCTTGTGCCACCCCTCTCTGGTGCACAGACCCACCTACCCATAACTGAAGGCCAGCAACAGTGCACCCTGGGGAGTCATCATCCTCTCCGCCTCTCCTACTCTTGGGGTTGCCCCTATTGTAACCATCTGGTTTGCCTTGGGGGCCTTCAGTACATTTATAAACATTTACTTTCCTCACGTCCCTACTAGATCCCCCTTCTTCTACTCACATGGACTGCTATGCCCTTGGCATTCTAGGCTCTTTATTGGGTGCTCACACACCCTGACTGGGAGCCCAGTCTAATTCTTATCAGCTGTTTCCATGACATAATGAACTGACCCATACCTCAGCCTTGTCCGCCCTCCTTGCTGGCACTGACAAAGCATTGGCCTATGCTCTAACCTTAGGTGTACTCTCTCTCTGCAACCTGGCCTTCTCCTGCTGGTTGCAGCCTCATTCATCTGAGCGTGCTGCCAGTTTGTGTTAACCTGGTCCCCACCCTGCAGACCCCTAGCACAAAGTGTCACCCCATCAGTCAACATGATAGGGAAAAATTCCCTCCTATCTCTTCTGATGAGGTGGCTGACCAAATCCTGGGTGTCCTGGCAGAACTTCAGGTGTGCTTCACCGCCGATAGGGGGAAAACTCCCCTCCCTTCTGATACCTAGCAGAGTGTAGCTCTCCTTGATGCCCTAGATGGGGATGCCCACCGCTGGGTCAGGGGAGTGCTCTGCTTTGCTGCTAAGTCTGGGAACCCCACTCCTCTACTGGCGCTGGTTACTTCAGTGGTCCAGGCCCCTGAGTTTAGACGGTGTGTCTCCTCCATCTGTTCACACTAGGGCAAACAGCTACAGACCTGCACTCCCTGTTTGAAGCCTTTGCAGTCCTGGCCCCCATGGTGCCCATCCCCCCCCAAGATCACCATCTCCGCCTTCTGAGCTACCTTGGACCCCACTGCAGCTGCCCATGCATCTTAAGACCCCTCCCCAGGTCCTTAAAATTGCATTCTCTGTGGCTCATGCAATTGGGGCCAGGCCCTTCCATACACCTGCATGCGCTGTTGCAGCTCTTGAGGGGCTGCATGCCACCCCCTCTCCCCTGTCAGTGGTCATGGCCAAGGGAAGCACCCCCAGGTCTTGCCACCCTCTGCCCCCTCTGTACCCACCTTGGGTACCCTCCCCTCAGAAGAGTCCCTGCCTGCTGCACCCCCTGCTCTCACCCCAGATCAGAAAAGTGGGTCCTTGATCCCCCAGAGCTCAGAGCCTGCCCAACCTGGTGCCACCACCCCCAGTTAACCTAAAGGCACCCCTCAAAGAGAGTGGAGTGAGCATATGCATCAACCCTTGCTGCCCCATTTGGGACAAGGAGGAAGCAGAAACCCCTCCCCAGTTCCAGACCAGCCTGGCGCCTCTTGGTCAATCTCTTCTAATGATGGATCATGCTCCCTTCTCAGCTGCTCTCTCTTGCCCACCCCAATAAAGAAGATCAAGCCTACTTCTTGTTCCCTATCTCCTTCCCTCAGAGTTGGATAGATTTACCATGCAAGCCCTCCTCAACACCAGAGCAGCAGGCAGCTTTATTGACCTCAGTGTGGCGCATTCCTTGGACCTGGCAATGGAAGAAGCCTCTTCAGTCTTGGGTGCTTCATCAGAGCCCATGAAGTCTTACTGCATCCACCGCCCATTGCACTTCTCTGTCCACGACTTTGGGTTCTGTGAACACTTCTCAGTTGTACAGGACTTGCTCTACCCCATGATCTTGGGGGTGGGCTGGTAGCAGTGACAGCAGGTCCACATCAATCTTGCTAATAACTCCTTGTTGTTCTCAAACCTCAAGTTGAGTGGAGAGTTTCCCTTGTTGAAATCCTCCCTTTAACACATCCCTCAGCTCTATTTCTCCCCCGGACCCCACTACCATTGACCTCCCTTTGGACTTCCCACCCTTCTCAACCCCCTATAAGTTCATCTTTGACATGTTGCTGGCTTCCAAGCTCCCCCTACACTCCAAATATAATCTAACATTTCAGCTGACAGTTGACCTAGTCAAGATCAGATACCCCTCTACCCTCACACAGAGGAAGAGGATAAGGCCTTGGGGAGTTGGCTAGATGAGATGCTATAGAAGGGTTGGCTTATCAAGAAATCTTCACAGGTCATCTCCCCCATAGTTTTTGCTCAGAAAGCAGATGGCACCCTGTGCCCTTGCATCAACTATGGCCACCTCAACAACATCACCATCCCTAAACCCTACCCGTTGCCCTTAGAGCAGACCATCGCCCAAGCTATTGCCAAATCCTAGGTCTTCTCAAAACTGGATCTGGTGAACGCCTTTAATCAGGTGAGGGGTGGTGAGAGGACAAGAGTGGCTCACAGCTATCTGCACCGGTGGAGTCTTTTTCAGTTCAGAATGATGCCCTTCAGACTGAAGAACACTCCAGCCACCTTCCAACGCCTCATTGATGATGTGCTTGGGGACTTGCACTTTCCATGTGCTGTAGCCTACATTGATGATAACCTAATCCACTCCCCTACCCCAGAGCAACATGCCAAGGATCTTGAAGCAGTGGTGGCAGCCCTCCACAAAGCAGGGCTCTTCATGAAACCTCAAAGTGCAAATTTTTCCAGAATGAAGTGACCTTCTTAAGTAACCTCATCTTGAAGGATGGATATGCTATTCCACTCTCTAAGCTTGAGGTGATCCAGTCTTGGCCTACCCCTACTACACAGAAACAACTCTGAAGTTTCCTTGGCACCATTACCTTTTTAAAAAATTCTCCCAGCCCTCACCCAACTGACAGCACCCCTTCACCCCCTCACTGGAAAAACGCCCCCTTCAAGTAGTCCCCAGAATGCCAGCAGGCCTTTGAGTCTATCAAGGAGGTTTTCCTCACCGCCCCAATCCTGTGGCATGCTGACACCTCCCACCCCTTCATTGTAGCCTGCAATGCCTCATCAGTGGCAGTGGGCACTGTACTGCTACAGGAGCATGAGGGGGTCAAGCACCCAGTGGCCTACTACTTCTGCAAATTCACTTCCACAGAACAAGCATGGCCAATATACAATGTAAGGAGCTAGCAGCAGTGGCGTGGTCACTCACCCACTGGCGATACCTCCTGCAAGGCGCCCATCACAAAATCACTGTTTGGACTGACCATAAGGCATTACTATACTACTGCAAACCCCAGAAGCTGGGGCACCACCAAACTTGCACATACCAGGACCTCTATGGGTTTCATTTTAAATATAAATTCATAAAAGCCCCCTGTATGTGTTGCTGGACATGCTCAGCTGGAACCCATCACTATCACCCAATGTTGGAGAGGACCTGCTAGAGCTTACTACTGTAGTGCCCCCCTCCCAAATCCTCTCCTTGGCTCCTCCGATGGTAGCCTTTGCCAACCTTGCCCCTGACACCCCGCTCCTCCCTAACATCCTCACTGCCCAGACCTGTTGCCCTGAAGGGTTAGAGCTTTACACTGACCTAGAGTCCTTGAGTCAGAAGAGAGAGCCTCATACACCCTGCGGAGGGAACCATCTGGTTCCGCAATCAGGTTTGGGTCCCCCATCTTTACACAACTGGGTTATCAAAGAACACCATATTCTCCAGACTGGTGGGCACCCCCAGCATCAAGAAGTGCTGATCTCATAAAGAGAACTTATAATTGGCCAGGGTCCTCAAAGGACATCCCCACCTGGATCTCTCACTGTGTCACTTGTGCCAGAGCAAAATTGGACCAATATGGAAAAAAGGGGTTGCTACACCCCCTTCAGCAGGCAGAAGGCCTGTGGACCTCAGTCTCAGTAGATTTCATCATGGAGCTCCCCCCCTCTAATGGCTCTGATGCTATCATGATAGTTGTTGATCATTTTATCAAGTTTGCCCTCTTCATCCCCTGCCTCTCCTCTATTACTGCAGCGGAGACTGCAAATTTATTTGTCAACCATATCTTTGCTATGTTTGGTCTCCCAAGGAGATAGCAAGTGACAGAGGACCCCAGTTCACCACCCAGTTCTGGGAAGAGTTGCTAACCCCTCCTCAGCATCAAGTCCTGCAGATCCACAGCCTACCACCCCCAGTCCAATGGGCACTGAGTGGAACCAGGTACTGGAGCAGTACCTGCGCTGTTATGTGACAGCCTCACAGGAAACTTGGGCCAAGGACCTACCCCTCACACAGTTTGCATAACAATTCACTCCACTCCTTGACCAACCTCTCCCCCTTTGAGGCCACTCTGGGTTACAACCCCTCCTTCCAAGTTGGCCCGCGGCTCTCCTCAACAGTCCCTGCAGCCAAAGACCATGTGTGTGTGTGCACTCCATGAGATACACAACCTGGTTTGTGAACTTTTGACAAAGTCCATTGAGGATTACAAAAAGTTTGTTGACTGGAAGCGCTACCTAACATGAGATTGAAGTCAGCTCCCTTGTCATGCTGGACACCCACAATCTTCCCCAAAAAAGCCCCCACCCAGAAACTTGCAGCCAAACACTCTGGCCCCTTTGAGGTGGAGAAAGACTTAGCCAATGGAGCCTATCATTTGAAGCTGCCCGCTCACTGGGAGCAGCATAACATCTTCCACACCTCTTCCTGACCCCCTTCAAAGGGAAAGGCCAACATCACCAGAGCTGATCCTCATTGGGGAATCCCAGGAAGTGGAGGTGGAGGCTATCCTGGCTTTCCAGAGGTCCTGCAGATCTGTTCAATACCTGGTTGCCTGGAAAGGCTACCCCTCATATGAGAACAGCTAGGTGAGTGCACGCAACTGAACAAATTGCAAGGACCTGATAGAGGAATTCCCAACTCCCACCCAGCAGCCCCCATCCACCCTAGAAGTTTGCAGCCATCCTGGCCATAAAGCTCCCAGAGAGGCACAAGAACTATGTCCTGGTCCATGCCCCAGGTGGGGGCCTCCTCCCTGTTGAAAAAGGAAAGGATAGTGTAAGTCTTGGGACCAGCCCATACAACTGGATAGGGAGCAACATCCTTTTCAGACCAAAAGGGGCCAAAGGCCCAAGTGGACCCCCTGTCACAGTTGAGCAACCTGGCGCACATGGTTGATGAGTGCTGGGTAACTGCCCTTCCACCTAGAGATATCCAAATCTCTCCCCTCCCCCTCCCCAACCCTGATAAAATTGATAGAGGGGACCTGTCAGGAGATCATGCAGGCCAGGGGCCTTGGGCGGGCCCCTGGGACCCTCCACTTATCAGAGAAAATTTACTAAAATTTTGAAGAAACTGCCAGCATAAGTATCAGAGCCCGGCCTGCAGATTCTGGGCCAACAAAGCCAGTCCAGACTGGTCAGGTCTGAGAATCAGATCTGAACTCAATTTGGGTTTTGAACCAGGCCACCGGTGACTTGGACCAGTTGCCCCTGCCCCTCAGAATGGATCTGAGAAGCTTGGATCACATAGACAACCAAATTGAGAGTTCAGACTGGGTTGCGGACAACTGAGCACCAAGGACACAGCCCCCTGGGACAAATCTGGAAAACCTGAACTGCTTGAGCTTCCCAACTCAAATGATCAAGGCCTGGATCAGTACCATTGACCTGGTCTGGCCCTAAAACTTTGGGAAAATCAGCAAAAATTTTTTGATTTTTGCCAAGATTTTGAAAACCATCCATCCACTCCCCCACCCACCAGCCAACCAAACCCCATCGCCAATCCCCAACCACCCAATACTTAAGGCAACTGCTCTGTCAATGGGAAGTTGTCAGTTCATTCTCTATTCTCTCATGCTTTGCACCAAAATAAAGTTGATTACCCCAAATGCCTTGTTGCAGACTCCACCTGTTTGTTTTTCCTATTCAAAATTCCACCAATCAATATGGAAAAGCGCGCTGCCACCCAAATAATTATCCCAGTGATTGCTGAATGGGTCATCTGGTCACTCAACCCCACCATGTGGTGGTAGATCATATCTGCAGTGAACCTCCTTGCTCTCAATGATGGAGTCAACTCTCCATCCATTTTTGCATATCCGTTAAACATGAGCCCATCCATTTGCTTTGCTGATGGGCTTTCTGAGAGCACTCCCCTATTGGAGCAGCCTCAGGGCACCCCCACCCTGATGCCCACAAGCTTATCCCCTACACCTTGCTCATCCGCCATTAATCACACCCATCTAAGGGTCCCAGAGTACCCAGACCAAGGAAAACTTGGCCCCCAACACTCATCTTGGGCCCATTTTCCCCTCCAACAGCACCCCTGTTTACGCAGTGGGTCTTGTGCCACCCCTCTCTGGTGCACAGACCCACCTACCCATAACTGAAGGCCAGCAACTGCGCACCCTGGAGGAGTCATCATCCTCCCTGCCTCTCCCACCCTTGGTGGTTGCCCCACAAGACTTGTGGTTGCCCCCATTGCAACCATCTGGTTTGCCTTGGGGCCTTTGGTACATTTATAAACATTTACTTTCCTCATGTTCCTACTAGATACTCCTTCTTCTAGTCACACAGACTGCTGTGCCCCTTGGCATTCTGGGCTCTCCATTGAGTGCTTACGCACCCTGACTGGGAGCCCAGTCTAATTCTTATCAGCTGTTTCCATGACAGGATCCCAGTTTATCTCTGTCTTTTGAGAAGAGTTGTGTAAGACTCTTCATATTTGCCCCTGCCATTTGACTACCTATCACCCACAATCAGATGGGCATACTGAATGAGTAAACCAGTGCTTAGAACAGTTTCTGCAGTGTTACACTGCTGTTGATCTTTCAGATTGGGTCCCTTACCTTCCTATGACCCAATCTAGCTACAACAATACTTTGCACTCTTTGATTGGTTGTTCTCCCTTTTTTGCCAACCTTAGCTTTAACCCACCTTCAACATGGAGCCCAGCTGTAAATCTAAAGTGAAAGCAGTTGTGGACTTTGCCAAGACTATCAAGAAAGTACACCAGGGGGTTTCCCAAGTTTGAAAGCAGCAATGCAAGTATATAAGGAGAATGCTGATGGTAAGTGATGAGTAGGTCCAATGTACAAAGAAGGGGATCTCATGATGCTTGATGCTCATAACATCCCTATCAAGCAGCCATGCAAAAAGCTGGGACTAAAGAGGATTGGCCTCTACCGTGTTGTTATAAAGGTGGGCTATGCCCCATACCAGTTGGATTTTTCCTCTTCATTTCAGATCTTTTCTGTCTATTATGAGAGCAATTTGACATTGTTTGAAAGCCCTCCACCAGAGACTCCTGAGGCTTATCTCATGGATGAGGTGCCAGAGTGGGAAGTGGATAAAATAGCAGCCTCTCAGAGTAAAAAGAAGACTTGAGTACCTGGTATTCTAGAAGGGATTTGATGCAGCGGATAACAGTTAGATACCAGCATGCAACTGCACACATGCCCAAGGCCTGATTGACATTTTTCACAAGCATTTTCCCCAGACCACTGGATCTCAGTCAAAGAAAACTGTTGCTACAATAAAGTTGGCCCCAGCCCACAAAAAGTTTTCCATGGTGTAAGCCCCTGGAGGGGGTGGAGCCCCAAAAGGAGGAGAGGTAAAAAAACATGGTTGGAAAATGACATCATAATTGAGACCAACGTTAAGGATAAAGCAGCATTTCAGGAGGCCAAGAAGGTGAAGTTGGCAGGCCTCCCTGACCTCAAGCATACCATAGATTAATGCTAGGTTAAGGTGAAGTGTGCCCAGGTTAGTCCTAAGGATGCAAGGGAAGTTTGGCCCTGTATAACAGCAGGTGATTAAAACAAACTAGCTTTTTGATGAACAAAAACAGCTTGCTTCAGTTTTAAGGTGAACAGGGACTCAAAATCCATTTGGTTTTTGAAATTTCCAGCTCAGTTTGGCCGCTCCTACAATCAATTTCCCAAGTTTGGTTGATTACCAAGTACAGTTTATTGCCCAATGAAATGTGTGCCTATAGGTGCACCTTGGCTTAAACCTGCTTCCTTTTTTGAATGTTTTCCCAAATTCTTTAAGTTAATCATATTTAGACCAGGCTCTCCTGTTGATCAACTTCTCTATTAAAAATACCTTCATTAAGTACACTTTTTACATATGTTATATTGGAAAATCCTGTGCGTGGACCTCTTCAAGGAGGTCTCACACAACGTTAACCATTTTGTTTTAACCACAATAATTCTATCCGCCTGTGTAACGTTGGGCCACCCAGGTTCCCTCCAACCTGGGGCACCTATACCCTTCCACATAGAGCACTGTGTGGTTCTACTTTGGGTTTTCCTTATACTGATAACTATCCTCAAATAAGTTATACAACTCTAATACCCTCTGCGGGGCTCTAGTAACTTTACTACTAATGACTAGTTCCCTGGAGTTGGCCCTGTGCACCATGCACCTCCACGCTAGGAACAGGAGAGTTACAGACACTCTCCTTACACTGTATTTCATTATTAAAATGGGCAGATCAAATCTCCAAGCATTTTATTTAGAATAAGATTTCCAATTGGGCTATTAAAATTGACACAATCCTCTCTTCCCATCAATCTACCCTTAAAAGTTCAGCACCCTTCAAATTTTAAGGTATTGGATTATTGTTTTCTCTTATACTTATTAATTTTTTTGGAAAACTCTCATTTTTCTGGTTATTTTAATAGAATTTATATTAAATTTTTGCAGTCCCTGATATTGCAAAGTCAAAGTTGCTCAAGAGTCCTACTTTATTGCCCTTTAATGAAAGGGAACTTCCAGGTGCAGGATCACCCCCAAGTGCTAATAACAGCAACTCAAAATGACAAGGACTCCTCCCCAATCCCCAATTACTTTTGATGTGATGCAGCTGAGTAGTCTGTGCTTACTGTTGTGGCTGCTTAAGCACCCAAATTCAAAAGACAGTTTTCTCTTAGCACATTTGCATCCTAACATATATTATTGTCTAGTCAATTTTAAAATCAAAAATATGAATTTATAAGCTTAATTTTTGCCATCAATTCAATTTTGTGTTTGAGACATCTGATTCAACATTCAATGTCAACCAAACTGAGGATCATGACTTAGAACTTTTAATCAATATGAATTGTGAGTCAGACCCATTTCATGTAAGGATTGTTGTTGCATACAGGCTGCCCACAAGCAGGCCACAAGTTCCACCAAAACCTAAGCCTGCACCATAATTTCCTCAGACCAGATTCAGTTGGATGCCACAGCAGTGTGATGAAATAACCATTCAGATCCCCACATAAAATCCAACAAACTAAAGCAAATTTTTCAAACACAACCAATCAAACACCTTTAACCACACTGAAGCAGAACCACCATGCACCACTGTGAATCCTCCTAGCCAATCAAATGTGACCAGCAAAAATGTAGTTTATGAGTATGATATGGAAGATCTTTCCAGTTAATCACAATGTGACAACACTTTCACACAAAACCCAATTACCCCAACACCTAGTTTCTGCACATCTAACCCATAGGTAAGCAGCAAAAATTTACGCTGGTGGGGTACAATACATCCCACACCAAAGCCAAACTCCACGGAGTAATCTGAGCCCAAAGAAACCAAACAAAACCAACACTATGACTACTGAGCAACATGCTGGAACCATTCTGGCTGATAAGCCCCAAACTTGTAGTATGACCCATGCTGCTAGAGAATGGGGTGACCCCAGTGGGTTGCCCCAATGTTTCTGATGTGTGGATTACCGCAATCACCATAGGGACACTCAACATTGTGGGAGCCAAGGCTCCACATCCCAGGAAAACAAATGGCTTTTCTGCACAACATCCCTGTGGACATCTTGGCTATCCAAGAACCCCACTGTCCACCGGGGGAGGAGGAGTAATGGTCAACCATGCTCCTTTCATCTAAATCCTTTTGGATGCACCACTGTGGGGTGGTAATTTGATCCAACTGTAATCCTCCAGTAAATATTCAAAACACATCTTTTACCTGGAGGGATGGCTGCTTCTAACAGATTTTAAGTGGAATGGAGAAACTTTCGCCGTGGTGTGCATATATGCCCCAAAGGATCCAAATGACCACCAAAATTTTTTCTCTGATATCCTCTTGATCCCTTTTACCAAGGCAACATTATTTTGTGGGAGATTTCAATTGCTGGCTTAATGCTATAACTGACTGCTGGCCTAAATCAAAGGCTATACCCCACAGCCACACAGAACTACACATACTAAAGGCAATGCTGGGCCTATACAACACCCTCCCCAAACAGGCTGCTACATTGGCCAACATGATGAGACCCACTACAACAATAACCAACTGGTCTCAATGACCCAGATTGACCTGATGCTCACCCCTGTAGACTTCTGTCACTGTGTATCAAATTTTATGATAACAATTATACCCCTCTCTGATCATCAAATGGTTTTAATAAAATTATCATCCATGGCAAAATACCAAAAGCCACCAACCTGGCACAAAGTTCACCCAAGCACCCTCCATCTTCTGGAGCTTAAACTTTGGATTGAGATGGTGCTAACAAACTGGACAAAAATTGACCACCTAATGGGAACCTCATTGCCAAGTGTGAAATTCTCAAGGCTAGAGTAACCAAGAAAGCCTGTCACTTGAACTCCAGAAAGCAGGCTGCGATGTCCATGACAATCAACAAGGCTATCAAACAGCTCCAACACTTAGAAAACAACACACCTCACAAGGGATACAGCCCTCAATGGGGATGCCTATGGTTTCAACTGTCTGCACAGGTCAACTCCCTCTTTAGAAAACACCAGCACTACATCAATGTATGGCACAAATCAAAATACATTCTATCTGGTGAAACTCAAATGGCCCAATTCTTCCGCTGTTTTAGACCAATTTTGATTTTGGTATGATGCACACAGGTCTGTCGAGCAGATGACACACTGGCGTCCACACTATCCAAAATATCATTTGAATTACACCAATTTTACACCAGCCTGTACACACCGGATTTTGCAGCACCTAGCAAAATTGAAAAAGTTTATTATCTGCTAATATTGATAATATAGCTGATCAACCAGACCTTGCTGAACCCATCATTAGAGATGAACTATGGGAGGTAATAAAATCAACTCCGCGCCACAAGTGCCCTGGGCCTGATGGCCTTCCATATTTATTTTATAAAAGTACTTTGATCACATCACACAAGTACTACTGGCAACTATGAACAGGTGCCTAGAGAACACAGCCCTTCTACATGGCGGCCAAGATGCATATGTGGTCACACTCTTTAAAAAAGGAGACCAGGCAGATTTAAACAATTGGCATCCAATTGCTCTCACCAATACTGATACTAAAATACTAACAAAAATATTAGCTAAGTGCCTAGGATGCATTGCACAGATGGCCCTCTCCCCCATCAGTTTGGCTTTATCCCCAATTGCTCAATTTGGGATAACATTTACACCATAGCCAACATCTGCCAAGCTAACCCCACAGGCGCCCTTGCTTTTCTGGACCAAAAGAAAGCATATGACCATGTGCACTGGGACTACTTGGAACAATGTCTAAAGGCCTTCAACCTACCACTCCATTTTATAAACTGGGCGCTTCTCCTAATACACTCAGCCAGGTTTGCAATCAGAGGCCCAGGTTTTCTAAATGACACCATCACCCCACAAAGGGGCCTCAAATAAGGTGACCCACTTAGCCCTCTATTATACAATCTCCTGCTTGACCCTCTCCTCTTCATAGTAAATTCAAAGCTCTCTGGAATCAGGTTGGAGGGACAACTACCAACCAAAATGCTTACCTTTGCTGATGACTGTGTAGTCAGCATCTCAGGCAATAGAGTGCTAGAGCAATTGAGTGCATAAATCACCGGTATGAGTCAGTGAGTAATGCCATGCTGAACAAACAGAAAACAGAGGTAATTGTAATGGGAAAATTCAGTTCAAATTGGACCCCCCCTCCCACCAATGACCAAACCAACTCACTGCACATCCTACCACAAGACAAAGACCTATGCCAATAAAACCACTGTGTTTACCCTTCACACCCCACCCTGCCACCAACCCGGTCCATCATCTGGGAATATGGCTTGAGGCTGGTGGATATGCACTTGACACCATTGAAACCAAAATATTGGACAACATCACAAAAAGAATGACAAGTATGTGGAGGAGTAAAGCTAATTTAGCCAGAAGGGTTGTGTTAGCCAACTTTCTGATCTTGTCAAAGCTATGGTTTACTGCTCACGCAGTTCCTTTCTTTGCCAACTTTACCAACGCAGTCTACAAGCTCCTGCAGAACTGGCTGTGGTCTGGGTACCACATAACAGTCAGGCTGGAGACCATGTATGGCCCACAGAAGAAAGGCAGGATGGGGCTGCTCAACTTCACAGAATGAGCAACGCAAATCTTTGGCTCATGGATAGCTCTGACAATGTCAACCAACATAACATCCCCCACTGGGCCAAGGCAGCCCAAACTAACTTTGCAAGGGCACTACATCTGAGGTGCCCCTCCAACCCTACAACACTGATGAAGTACCTAACAACACACCCAACAGCCACAGGACCACACAACACCAACTGCTACTTCAAACATGTCATGTACACCCTAAGATAAGGGGATTGAAATTTCTCCTATGCACAACAAACTTGAGATACTAACCCTCCAACAGGTTATATGCAACTCTACAGAGGACAAACTGTGACCAACGCACCTGCCCCACTATCACCCTTTTCTTTATCCCAGATTGACTATCTAGATTACCAAGATGTCTCATATGACTTGCGCACCCAAAGGAAGGTGTGGGACCTCATCACTTGTCCCCTCTTATCCCCACAAGTGAGCTCCATAGTGTGGCGCTACATGCGCCATACGTTTAGGACAGCCAACCACACCTTCTCAATGTTCTAATCATGTGCCATCTGCAGCAGATCCAACATGCTAGCCCACCACCTGGAAGAGTGCCTGCCATCCAAGCATATCTGGGCCAATGTGATGTACTTATTCCAGCAATCACCATCAGCTAAATTCTGACTATCCCGCAATATCCTGGCACTCAACATGATCTCACCTATCCCCCAGACGCTAAGGGCTTTAGATGTGAGTATTGCAATATGGTCCATTCACACAATTAACCTTGATGCTTTCAACAAGATCTTCCACAACATCAACCAAGCTATTATCAGGTTCCACAGCCATTTGGACAACCACTTCCAAGCCTGGATATTTGGATCACTAAAACACAAGTGGAAGAAACAGATGAGTAACTGGCTACCAATCTGGTTCCTTTGTTGTGACACTGAAAACCTTACAATCTCTATAGGTGGTACACCCTACTAGCCCTTGAGCTGTCAAGTCACTTAAGGTCATAGTCACCCACCACCTGAGGCTCCTAGCCACATGCAAGTATACCATGTTTTATCTTTCAGGTTCTATTGTTTAGTGTGCTCTCCCCTCTTTACTTTCCTTTCTCTATATATCGGATGTGTCAGTCCCCTGGTCAGCCATCCTCAAATAAGTAAAATAAATTGTGAGTCAGATGTCTAACAAAAGAATGCCAAACTCAGACTTTGGGACACTGTATTTTACCAGAGAAACCTAGTACTTTCTTAGTTTTCAACACCCTTTTTGTCTATGACCTTATTATTAATATTACTAGACTAGCTCATTAAATGGTACTAGCATCACATCTACCTATACTTCAGATCAAACGTTCAGCCACTTCTTTATAGAGCAAGCATACCCTAAAATATAATTAACAATGAAATTAAGTGTTTGGATAGATGTACAAATACCATTAGATACTATTAGTGAGGTAGATTTTGAGAACCTGGAGTACTAAACATTAAATAGGAGGGCTAGCTAATGATTATGGAGCCCATCTATAGGAGAAAATTATATATATAAGCAAGTGGCAATATGGTGCTTAAAATGGAAAAGATGGCAAAGTTTAACAGATAAAACTCTAAATCTATTCCAAATTTCTTCTTGGTATTAAATTCTAACCTTAAAGGGGTGAGATCATCTGAGGCCAATGATGCCTTTGCATTATGCACAATCAGCAACTTGAAACTGTAAATTTATGTCATCCTGGCTTTGAAAGAGGCCAATAAGCTAAAAGTTGGATAAATTTGCTTTAAAAGGCAGCAGTGGGGCTAAGGGCAGGTTGCATCTCCTGAAGCTCCACCCAAAAACCAAATCTGCTCTGGATGTGTGCAGTGTCAAAATCAAATTACCTCAGAAAGTTGAACAGCTGTCACCAAGGTTGTTGGTAGGCTTGACAGAATTTACATTGCTTCAAGGGAGATAGGAGCTGCTCATAAGGGGAACCCTGGTTATCAATCCCATTGACTTATAGGATAATGTGTCTGGTTCTTGTTCAACAGGCCTATTTCATGCTCCAAAAGAAACTTACTCTAGAAGAGGGTCCCAGGGACAACTTTTATGGTTGATGCCTTCAAGTTTATTGCACATCACAGATGTCACCTATACATAATCTCACATTTTTACCCCAGCTACTATAGTGAGCCTGGGAAGACATTTTCCCATGGCATGACCATCACTTCCACCATTACCTCCTTTCTGGTACAATTGCACCTCAGTGTATAATCCAAGTACATATTGGGTTTTAACACCAATACCTGGTATGAGATTGATAGGGTGCATGTGATCACTAAGATGTCAAATCATTACCTAAGTGCACTTTTCTTTCTTTTTAAATCCCCTACATTGGACCTTTTCCCATTTAATGTCAGTAGATCCGCCACCTGCTGCTCCAGTGTGGGCAGTGGTGATCCACCTCCCAGCGTTTTCCACCCAGCAGGGAAACAAAGTTGGACAGGCTCAAATAGTCTGCCAAACTCTACTGGCCAATTTGTCCCCCACGGGACTTAGCGCTTCACCTTGCACGCATCCACCCAACTCGCCCCCATCCTCTCACCCTACCCAAATCCACCATCCATTATTGCCTCCATGTCGACTATGGGTATTTAAACCATATGCTAACAAGGCAATTATTGAACTTGCCACCGCTGCCTTTCCGCAGCTGGCTTCATTGATTTCCATCCTTATAAGGGCTATTTTGACATAGGCTTCCCAATGGAAGCAGATGCTGCAGTGGTGGCATTGACTCCGCTCATTTATAAAATATACCCCCATCCCCACCACCTGAACTCGTCTCCCTGATGACACCACTCTAGTGGTGACATTTGCCAACCTCCCTTCACATCTCCCACCCCAAATTCTTTACAACAAGTTGATGACTGGGCTTTTGTCCTATGGCACTCAGCCCAACCTGGTCTTTACCATTCCTTCTGGTGCAGAGCACCTTGTGGGCCCTTGTGCCACTGCCACTATTATTTTCTACCACCCTACCATCACACAACAAATCCCCCCATGTGCTCACATCGCTGCAGCATCTGAGCATTTCTTTTAAGCTTGTGTCAATTGTGGTCAACTGATTTGCCCCATTTGTTTTGCTCTTGACCACACCAAATAGTCCTGCCCTCATGCCAATTCCCTTGGTTCAATTTCTGAACCCATATTGGCATCATCTGAATGGGGCATTTTGTTGCCCCCTCCTGCCCAACATTCTTGCAAGTTGACCCAATGTGGGAAGTCAGCCCCCTCCAAATCCTTCAGCCACAATCCCCACCCTGGGCACCAACTGCCCAATCAGAGTCAGGCTTGGACCACCATTTGCACTCAAGCGCCCCTATTGAATCCTACCCTCCCAAATTCTCCATCCACTATCCACATAAACCAGATCCTTGGGAGCTAATGGATGAGGTTGATGAGACAGGTGGAATTCTCATAAATAAGGATGCTGAAACTGGTAAAGAAAGCCCAATCAAATATGATTGGGATATATTTTACAATTTGGATTTTAACAAATCCCTCTCCCCCAAATAATACACTCCTAAACTCAATGCTGCCCCCTACCAAAGTGACCACCAGCTTGCCATCGCAGTGGTGGCCTTACCCCTTTGCAGCCAGCTCTTCAAAGCAGTGGCCCAATCAACAGCTCAGTTCAGTAAAGGGCCGAGCACAATTGACTTCCCCCTGATTTCCCCAAAGTGGCACAGGAGGAAATCTCCAAATTGCTGGATCTCACCAGAACTGCTGTAGTGCATGTGGTGAGACTAGCTCAATTCAACCCAGCCTCTAAAACTACATGCCAAATGCTTTCCAGATTGGCCCAACTCCCAGATGCCCGCATCCAAGTGGAGCATCATGTGGTGGAGTTAATGGAGGCTGTCTTCCAAGCTAATCTTGAGGTAAGTAACTGATATTTCACCTGTCTCCATCCCCACCATGCAATGCCCCAATGCCATGGCTCTCTGCACTTATTTACTTCTACAACAACTGTGATTCTTCCCAACTTGCTGAGCCTGTAGAAGAACCGCCTGACACTCCCTCCCCCTCTGCCATGGTGGGCTAGCGGTCTCCACTACCTGCCTGATGAGAGGTTTTTTTGTTTTGTTTTGTTTTGTCTCTTTTGTTTGTCACCCAGTGGTGTGGGTTTATCACGTTTTATTGGCAGTGTCTGTCCCCTGGTCAGCGTGCCTCAAATAAATTTAAATAAAATTCCCTACATTGGCTACTAATCATCAAAACAAAGATTTTTAACCAGAGTATTCTGTGTGGATGAGGGCCTTCATTTAGATCCTTCCTTATTAATCATGTCCAAGCTTCTCATTTACCTTACCACCAGTGTCATGGTTGGATGACTTAATATTGAGAACTAATTCCAAAGATAAGGCTGGGTGACAGGAGGCCCAGAAGGTGAAACTTCAGGCTCTTCCTGATTCTGAAACACACCTTAGATCAACGCTGGGTGCAAGCTAAGCATGCACAGGTTGATACTAATGGGGTGCAAAATGCCCAGCCCCTTGTCTCAGCCCAGGAACTAAAATGAACGATTTACATTACAAACAAAGATGGTTTGATTCAGTTAATTGGAGAGCAAGGGTTCAAATCCCGTTCAAGTTATGAAATCTTGAGCCCGGGTAAAATATGGCTTCAATTGATCACTCAAGTGAAGGCACTTTTGGTGTAATTTACAAAAATGGATAAGAAGCATTTGTTTATTGGAGCGTCAAGGCTTAAGCACACTTCTGCAGAACCCTAATTCCCCTGACCCACTTTAAATACATTTTTTGTGACCAACATTCCTCATTAGTTGACTTTCTTAAATAAATTTATCCATTATTTTATGTTTTACTTATGGTTCCTTGGGTGAACTTAGTGGCAGACCTCTTCGAGGAAGTCTCCAACTATCTGGGCCACTACCTCCTATCACAATTTACCAAAATCCCAGGTGCTCCCTTGGACCACTCAGGTCCCCTCTGTATCAAGGCACCCAAGCCTACTGGCACCAAGTTACACTTGATTATGGACTCCCCTCTAGGGTCCACTCAAGCTGTGATGTTTCTCACTTACCTGGTACTATATGTTGCACTCTACACCCTTTCCGTGAGTACCTTTTGCACAGGCACTATTCAAGGTGCCTTATTTTCCATTCTCCTAACAGCTAGTTCCCTAGCAGTGTGGGTTTGCATCCCACATCACCTTGCTGGGAATGAGAGAGTTACAGACACTCTCTTGACAACCAGATCAATTATGTTATTGAGGTTGACCCCAAATCTATGAACTTATGCTGATAGTTAATGCTGACATTGTGGTGATGCCTGATAACCTCAGATGGCTGTTAGCAGCAAAAAAGTTTGATGCTAAAATTATGGGCATGTTTTGGAAGATATTCCTTTAGGATGTAAAGGTACATGGGCCACTATATCCTGGTGTATAAATATTTCATCTTCACCATCTTGCCAAGGACTATAAGCAACTGTTTGACTTCTCAACATACCTTTCATAGTACCTATTTATGTATCACCTCTGCTGGCCTAATGTTAGTATCCAAGTGCTTGTTATAATACCATCATTGACATTATGCTCAGAACTGAATTGATGCACAATAAAAGAAGAATGCATGAATTAGATTGTTAATATGATAGGCCAAAGTTCTTATGATCCTATCAAAAATAAATAACTATATATTATATGGATTATGAATGGACTGCAGATAATTATTATTGGTACACAAAAACTTAATAATGCAGAACAACCATCTATTTTGGCTCCCATATCTATTCAAGGAGGGGTAAATAATGAAAATTAATTTACTAAAATTGGAATCACAACCTAAACACTACAATACTTAATTTTATATTAACCAATAGTATTGCTACTAGCTTTATTAGCCTAGGGGTACAGGAAATAATTGTATATGCAAATATTAACTTTTATAAAAACTGAATGACTGATTGTCAGTGGAACTATTATATTTAAGATCTATTATTTTATTTAACCAAGGCAAGATGACCAGAAGACTAGCAATACTGAAAAAAATATAGGGGAAAGGGGAAGGCAAAGTGGAACTGAATTAAGCACCCCAGAGTAGATGAGCTACCCCTGTTGCCAGCTGGTACTGCTAGGTGTGGGGGATGTTGAGTACACTACTCTGAGGGGGTTTCCCCTGATATGGAGCAGGTGTGTAGGAAGGGGTCCATGTGTTTAAATATACTGGGAACCATGACTCTACAAGCCTTTACTGCCTCAGCTTCATGTATCCATAAAACCAGGCTTGGAAGTGTTACAGTAGATGAACATGGAATCTACTGATTATCCCACAGATGGTTGGTACAGTACCCTTAAATGCATCCAAAGCAATGGTGTGGATTATCCACATTGCAATGGTTACTATTAGGGAGCGGAGGGTAGGTAGTATTGAGGATTTGAGTTGGAGTGCAAGGTTCCTTAGCAAAAAGTGGGCTCTGGGACTGCCCCTTCTCTGACTAGTGCCTGTGAGAGTGACAGTCCACCCCATGTGTCAAATGGTGTGGAGGAGGTGTTTGAAGTGTGGGGGAGTTCCATGAGGGCCCACTGCAGCGGGGTAATTTGTGAGGTATATGAGCAGACTGGACAGGTTATGTGGGTTTGATAGTTTTAGCACCTGTGCAAAGTTGGCCCTTGCTGCTCTAGACCAGTGTTGTGGGAGGTCTGGGACAAGGACTTTCTTTATCCAGGTACCCAGTATACAGTTGGCGTGGACCTCAAAGTCCATTAGGCCCATTGACTCCACTGGAGCATAAGCCAAATATTGTTTTCACCCATACAGGTGGCCAGGTCCCAGGCCATAGCCATCCCTGGATAAATGCGCAGATTGAGGACATGAAAATGGGTGAAAAGGATATTGCATGTGTGGGGAACCACAGCATCAGGAGGATGAGTGAGTTGGCAGCTGTTACTCACCCCTTTAGTCCTAGAAATCTTCCATTAAGGGAGGCTACGCAGTTGGTCATCTGCTGTAGTAGATTGTTCTCCATTGTCTCATTGGCATATTCTCCTGTCTTCAGCCAAACTCCAAGGTGGTGGACAGGGTTGGTTGAAGGAGGTGATGTGAAGGGGAGGATGAAGGGTTGTTCCTTTGTGGGGGGCTATGAGGTTTGGGTGTTGTAGCCCAGTTGTTGGTGTACATGCCTAAGAGGATTATTCCATTTTCCTTTTGTTGAGTGATGCATTGCTCACAGTGGAATATTCCGATAGTGTGCGTTCCAGTTGGTGGGCATCATTGTTATTAGCTATACCTGTTATGCAGTCCTCTGCAAAGACTAGTATCTTGACTGGTGACTGGCCTTGTGCAGTTATGCCCATAAGGCATGAGTTAGCAACATGAAAAAGCGGATAAAAGCTAAAGCTGTACAGCAGTGGGCTGAGGGGGTTTCCTTGTTTGAGACCTCTGCATGGTGTGATTTTGGTGGTTAGAAAGCCAGGGCCACATACAGCTATGGATGCAGATTCTGTAAGGAGCATCACCCAGTTTATGAATCTGTGTGGGAGTTTGAAAGTGCTCAGGCATTCCTTCAGATACATCCAGCTAATGTGGTCATATGCCTTCTAATGGTCTAGGAATATCGGGCTCCAGATGCTTTGGATTGACACATGTTGGCGATGGAGTGTATACTTGTCTAGATTAAATACCCTGGTATGAACCTAAACTGATTGGGTGACAAGATATTGAAGGCTATTGTGCCTAATCTGGATACTAAAATTTTTGTTAGTAGCTTTGTGTCTGTGTTAGAGAGTGCAATTGGGCACCAGTTGGCCAGATCCAACTTGTCACCCTTTTTTACAGGTAATGACATAGGGTATTGGCTGCCAAGTAGGAGACGTGTCTCCAGCAGGCATTGGTTCATGGATGCTAAGAGGAGGAGGTGATTTGCTTGAAATATTTTTATAAAATTTGTAGGGTATCCCATCAGGCCTTGGGCATTTCCTACAAGGTGCACTGCAGACTGTGTCCCAGAGTTCCTCCTTTATTATTATGTTTAGGAGGTTGTAGTCTGGTGGTGTGCTTTGTATTCCAGCAGTTTGTATAAAATTTTTGATTTTTGAGGGGGTCCATTGGGGTATCAAGATATAATTTGGTGTAGTAGCGGTGTAGTTCCAATTTGACCTCTAGTGGGTCAGTTGCCACGGTGTCATCAATTTTGTGGACCTGTGTGAAAACAGGTGGTTGCTGCAGGAGTGGAAATGGTGGAAGAAGTACATTGAGCAGGTTTTGCCTTATTTTAAAAACTCGACTTTTCTTGATACCTTAATTCTGTGCTGGTGTTCAAAAATGAGAGCATTTAGGTGGGCGGATATTTCTGCCCATTTGTTCCCCCAGTTGAGGCTGTAGCCAGACTTTGGGGCGTTGAGCTCAAGGTGTTCCAGTTTCACCAAAGTGCGCCTAATTTTGGCTGTGTCTGCTGTGTACTTAAGTGAGGCAATGTGGCAAGTTTTATTTATTAGTTCAGTTTTGAATTTTTCCCAGGTTTTGATGGGATCTGATACTAATGGGGTTGTGAATTCTGGTTTATGGCCTCATGTTCAACCCAGTTAGATATTTTGGGCAATTTTATGTTTTCCTGGGTGTAGCTTCCTCCAGGCTGACACCTGTGTGGTAGTTTAGGTTGGTGAGAGCTGCACTGAGACAAGTCGGTGGTCAGAGAAATTAATTTTTTGTTGCAAATTTGAAAATGTTCCAGCAGTGGGTTTTTGGTGTGAGGATGTAGTCAATGCAGCTCATTGAGATAAGCATTACCTCGCATATGTTGGGGCAGGTTATATTGAGTAGGAATGGTAACCCAGGGGGAGGGTATTGTGTAGGTCTGGGAATGCCTTCATTGCATGAAACTCTTTGTACCCCAGTAGGTATCCCCTGGTACTAGGCCATTGGTCCATGTTGGAGTTATCCCAGCAGTTGAAGTCACCCAGTAGAATGGTATCAGGTGGGAGGGCAAGTGTTGGGATGGTTTTGAGGAAATTGTTTCCTCTCAGCTGTGGTGCACAGTGCATAGATGCTTGCTATCAAAATTGTGTCCTCTTGGTTTATGACTGTTGCAACCAGGATTCAGCTGTGCAGATATGATGAGAAGTTTGTAATTTTTAGTTTTTTGTTATTTTTGATGACCACACCACAGTGTGTCATCCATAGTGATAGGGATGGTGAGACCCTGGCTGACCAGGATCCTTCTTCTCCCTGTAAACAATGAGTTTCTTGGATGGTCAAGATATCTACAGGGGGTTTTGCAGGAAGACCAGCTTTTTGGCCAAGGACATATGATCCCTTGCTCCCACAATGTTTAGCATCTCTATTGTCATTGTGGTGCCCACAGTGCCTCAGGAGTGGTTGGGAGGGCCACCTGGCCCACACTCAACACCCTTGTTACTGGCCCTGCTTCACTTCATGTCATAGGACCAGTGTATTCTGAAGCATTAACCAATTTCATACCTTGTGTCAATTTCTTGCAGAAATTGCAGTTTTTTAAATTTGCAGCATATTCTTCCACTTGTGACCCTAATAAATTTAATATGGTGCACTGATTTGTTTCTGTAGTTTTGGGGTGCAAATTTGGAGACTTGGGTCCTGCTTTTCCACCCATAGTGGAGCTAAATTGTTCTGCTAATTTTGCTTGATTGATGTATTTGGTAATTCAGTTGCATTGTTGAGAAAATTTTCATTTGGGCATACTGCTCTGTTTGGTTGGCTTAGCTGATTTCCTCAATTTCTTCCTAAATTTTGCCAGGGTTGATAGCAGAGGCCATGAGTGATGCCGCCTTGGCTGCTTCTCACTTGTGGGCCTTCTGCAGCATTTTGTATGCCTTGGGTGTTACTGAGTCTATGATGAGGTAGTGCATATCCTCTCCCCATTGAAAGGCGTGGTTGGCATCTATCATTTTGTCAAATTCAGTGGTATTTTTGTCCATGGTGTCATCATAAAATTCTGGGGCCATGATGCCCTCCTTCACTGGGCATGCATGTTCCTTGTGCACCAATGCGGTGCAATGGTTGCAGATTGGCAGTGCATGTTCCAGTGTGACATGGAATGGTTCTGACACCTTCTCATATGGGAGGTGAAATTGTGCTACACGAGGGATTCTTGTTATATCTGCGGCCACCTCAGGATCAGGTGGATTACAGTGATTGCCTTTCCTGTGCACAGGTTCAGCATCAATTATAATCTTTGTATTTTTGATTGTCTGATATCTCTGTAGTGTTTAAGTCCATCTTGGAGCTCCTCCTTGATTTGCTTATGGGGGAGGTTGGTGGGGAGCAAGTTGAAGAAGATGAACAAAGTGTTCACTTTGTTCCATCTGGTGCACACAGTGCATACAATTTATTTGCCCTCAGGAAGGGCAGCTTCAACGCATACTTTTGCAGTGGTGTCTGTGTCTTTGGTCTCAAAGCCCAAATTGACCCAGCTGCATGGGACCATTTCCATGCTCACGTACACTGTGAAGGGGAAGAGGGAGGGCTGTGCCTTGCACACTTTCTCTCACAGAGTTGGTGACTCAACCCCTAGATAGAGTCAGAGCCCATGCTCTACCTTCAAAAGGGGTTGGTTGTACTGAATTTCCATTTACTGGTTGTGTTTTGTGGTAAACACCACAAACTTGGGAGGTGGCTCAGTTTGTGGTTTCTTGGCAGCATTGGTTTCTGATCCCTCTCCAGGGCGTTTCTTGCCCTTTAGCACACCATTTTGTCCATTGCCTGTTATGGCTTTTGCCCAGTTTAATTGATTTTTGTTGTATATGCACATTTTCCTGTGTGATTATCAAAAATTGCTTTTCAAATTAAATTGTAGTAACTAATGTTATTGTAACGGAAAAAAGAGACATCTAATTTTATAAGTAGTTAAAAAGTCAGAGGGAAATGTCTTTAGTAAAATAAGACTATCTTGAAAAAGTGGAATAATTTATGGGATTTGATCCTTTAAAGACTAATTCAATAATTTACTATTATCTCTAAAGTTTCATAAAAGTGCAAAAATTTTTTATTTTCACAACAATTTGAATTTTCAAATGCCCTATCATTTGTTAGACAATATTTAGTTAAACTCTTATTTTCAATCACATCTTACTACCACCATTGATTTTAGCCATTTCTGTGTTGTTGACTAAAACCTTTGACATAGAAATATAGAACAACTATGATAGTGGCCTTAAAAGCTTAAGCTAACTAAGACAGCCCTGTGAGCTCAAAATTTGCTTGCTTAGGCATGTTATAGGTGGGCACAACTAATTTAGATGGGATCCTAATAGCATATTACCCTAATTCTCCAAGCTAAGCAGGTTCATCTTCATCAGTTTAATTTGTTAAAATCCTGATATGACTGGACAATAATCCCAAAATAGTCATGGTGGATTGTTTAGAATCCTGACAATAATTATTGAGTATAAGTATTTGAGCACCTTAGGATGAAGTGATATTGGGTCCAAACAGATGGTTATTGGATTGTTTATAAATAATCAATTATGAGATGTCAATGCATGATGAACAATTGATAGATTGCCTCAAACTAGGGCGATTGTGAATTTAATAAATGGTGGACTCTACCAGAACCAATAATAATACAGCGGAACAAATAGTCTAAGCAAAAGGGTTGATATTGACTGAAGTTGCTGAGATATACTTCATACCAGAGAATTGAAGGATGAGGATTGTTAATAGTTTGGAGAGAGTGGAGCAGCCAGAATCTGCTGAATATATTGCATTAACATAAAGAAGTGTTGCTGGGCAATTGCTCCATATTATTATATTTATTTATTTTTGTGTTTTGAGGACCAACAATCTCCATATCATTCATTCTATTGCTCAGTGGGATTGACCCTGTGTGAAAACCTTACAGCGCATCTCAACAATTCCTTTGAATTTATAACAGTGGTGCTCACTACAGGGGGCCCATTAATCAATCACAACAATAAAAAATCTTAAGTCGCTGACTAAGATGCATCAGACTTGCTTTAACAGGGGATCTTTACAATATGCTGAATCTGTTGAATATGTGGAACTCAAACTTGCCTTAGACGCTGTGCTCAAAAGGCAGGAGGAGCTTCTGCAGGAGGTTTGTATTGTTAAGTTGCCTCCATTCAATTGCAACAAGAATATTCATGGGTTTTTAATGTGATTTGAGTTTGCAATGGAAGGAGCCTCAGATCAACATAAAGCAAAACTATTAATATCCACCTTGGATGTTGGAAATGCCAATCAAGTCACCTGCTATCTTCCAAACAGTTCATTCACATGTCAAGAAGTAAAGGATATTGTGCTACAGTTGTTTGGAGGAACCACAAAGATGTCACAGCAGAAGGCTTAGTTCTTAACCATTGGATTTTAGCATAATAGGATCCTCATTGCATTTTTTGACTAATTTATAGTGGAAGCTCACATGTTAATTGGGACAGAAACTTTATCTGAATCCAACATGTACATTGCAATGACCTCCGTGATGAAGCCATACCATGAGCTCTATAAAGTCATGTTTTCAATGTTGGAGGACAACATAACCCTGCTTAAACTTGTTCAGTATTGCGCCATCAAGCTGTAACCTTCTCTCCACCCAATACTGAGTGAAAATATAAAGCTGCCATAGGCAAACTTTTTTATTTGGGGAAATCTGAATGTTCAGTTCAGCTTCCACTGAGTTCTTCTCAGCAGTTTAACTTCTTTCTAGGCTTGCTTATCAGCAACAGTTCAATTACCAAACTGAGCCTAATTATGCTAATCTCCCACAATCAAACTATTGGCAAAGCTTATATCAAAATAATCAAGGATGCAGGCTCTATGGGGTTTATTGTTTTAAATGCAGTTGTCCTGGGCACCTGGCATGACGTTTCCCAATTATCAGATCCATCATGTATAGCAGGAACAGTCTATCAGGGAAAAGTCAGAGTGGAGTAGAGATGGGACTCTCTACTTCTGCTATCCCAAACCCAAACATCCCACCTGAACCTATTGAAGTATATACAGCAGAAGTCTCCCAGTACTATGATGCATTCCTATATCAGCAGCTAGTTGGAGAGGTGATATTGTGAAATGAGTGCAAACCAAAGCTGCGACAGAGGAAGGATCTCAGATGCAGCCATTACATACGCTTGTCAAATGTTTAACCAAGTTTCTACTAACAAGTTTGACCCATTAGCTGATTCACCTTTCTTTCAAAGAGTAACTGTCACTCTTCCATTCAACAATATCATCAAAAATACCCCAAAGTAGGTGAGGGGATTGTGAGTTTCCTTGGGAACAGAGATTCTTTAAAAGTCCATGTGTTACCCAGTCAAGATAAATCATATTCAGAAATTCACATTCTATGACATTGTTGTAGCCAAAACCTGGGTCTGTGCTATAATAGATATGGGTGCTCCAGTTGACAAAATTTTCACTAAGTTTGTGGTTAAGTTGACGTTAAAACATGATGTGGAACACCAGATGGTATATAGGAATGCTGGAGAAAATAGCACAGTCTCTGAAGGAGCATACAACATGCTTCCAATGTGATTTGAGTTGATCGTCATTGTAGCCCCAGTAATAGTGTTGCCAAATGATAATTATAACATGTTAATTGGAACTGTTTTTATGTGATACTATGGGGCTGTCATTAATATGACAGAGGAGATGTTCAAACTTTTTAGGACAACGGATCTCAATTTACTTTACCTCCAGTGGAGTGCCAAAAGACTTGGTGCACATGGGGCATATCAACTTATCCTATAGTGTTGAAGTATTTATGGTCCAATATCATTAATTAAAAAAGAGGACCTGGCCCCTTCCTCAGGCAGATATATAATTATCATTGGCTGTCTCTCTGAGCCTCTGGACCTATATCTATCCCCTCTGGTCACCAAATAATAAAGAACATTTAAATGGTGGTAGAATTACTACATGGACTCTAAGGAAAATATTGGCCTTATCATAATTGTGTCTTGAGCCACACATGGCTCCAGGCATCATGTCCCAGGACATGAGGAGATCAAGGATTTACTTGCAAACCTACAAATGGAACCATTGCAAATCCGCTAACATCAAATAGTGGCATATTTACAATTGACCCCTGTTGAGGAGGTCCTTCAGGTTCACAAGTTTGAATTGCTGGATGAACTTAGTCTGCCTGTTGAACCACAGTCCGCCATAATGACTGTGGTACCATGCAATGATTTAATGAGGTTATCAGAAGCATAGAAGAGTTCAAGTAATAGCTTTATTTCAAAAATATATTAAGATTTCTGCAGTCAATGACCATGATTTAGGATGTGTATGGGGGGTGGTCCATCAGTTGGACACTGGGGATCATCCTCCCATCAAGTCATGACTGATCCACTGTGTGAATTTTATATGACACATTATCCAGCTTGAGATTAATTTAAGCTTCAATTTATTTAATCAATGGTTCACATATATTAATTAAGCTTGTTAATTAAGCTTTTGATAATAAAATTTAATCATGTCATCATGTCATCTTTAATAACTGACCAAATGGTTATTCATAATTCTTATAGGATCATATCTGATGATAATTATGGTTCAATTTTATTGGGGATTATTGCCAACAATTTGAAGATGAGTAAATTGGCTCAAAATGGGCAATTACTCATGGGAAATCATTGGGTTTGGTAGCCAACATATAAGAGGATGGCTGTACCCCTTGTTATTCAGGAGACCTCTCTCACAAAGTAGATGAGCGCTAAGTAACAGCTCTCCCAGTTTGGATCCCATTTCCAGTACCCACACTAACCTCAGCAGAACTGTTACAAGGAATCAGTGAAATCTGCACTGAGATCATCAAAATAAAATTGATTGTAAACAATTTGAGTGGCAATCTGCCTGATGCTCAGATTTTAAATGGTCAAAAAGGTATGAAGACTGATCTATCAGCCAGAATGCCTGACAGTTGCGATTTGATTAACATGACAATCAGGAAAATCTCTCCCCTCCCAAATCCATCAGGCATCACCCCCAATGGGCAGCTTCCTGCTGACAAATTGGGCGTTGCTCCTGATGCAATGCCATTGACTGAACAAATGGCCCAGCAACCAAGCATGGGCGGATTGGGCATCATGAAACCATTCCCAACCAAATGGGCTCACCCCTATGTGGGGTGGCCTCGGGGGATTCCTGCCGCTCATCAGGCTAAATGCTGTCACACCAAATGTTGAAAATGTAGTTGAGCTTTGGTTTAGGTGTTTGAAGTCAAACTGACAGCGACTTGGTCTGCCACAAAATTTTGCAATGATGGTTCCCAAGGAACTAACCCGCCCATTCCTGAATAATTCGCCGGTTAGGTTGAATTTGAGGTACCTAATCCCAGCTTTGTTTTCCCCCAAATTGACTACTATTTAATAAGTCACATCGTACTGAGAAAATTGGTGGTTGATTCTTCTTTCCTAAATTTCCATTAAAAATTCTTCCTAAGAAATTAGTTTTTACATGTTAAAAATTAAGACACCTTATCCACTAATGCTATTGTACCCCTCAAGATTAAAGGCCATGTATATCTGGTACTTTATTTTGTGCCTATATGAAATTCTGGCTCACCAGCAGATATTAGTGGAACTCCTTTCTGGTTCCATATTTGTCATATCAGCAGCAGTACCTCAGGCATTCTGGTTTGCTGTTCAGATGCTCTGGCATCTGGGCTGGCAGGCCAGTCTAATTCTTACTTGCTGTCCGCCTGACACATATGGGCTGATATGAATGGAAATTTAACTATGCTATTCCTTGTTATATCAGCTGTAATATCTCTTGAAATAAACCTATATCTCTTTTTCGTTGGCTAGGCATAATGAGACCATCCTAGTTACCATGATTTACCCCTAACACATGTCCTCCCATACTTCCTCCTATAAATATTCCCTCATTTTAGTAATAAAAAACACCCTAGACCTATATTTTATATTTATTATATCTTGTAGTTTTTCTGCTTCTTGAGAAGAGATTCCTTGTCTAAGTGTCAACGCCAGAGTGAGGTTGAAGTCACTGGAATTCTTATATATTGCCAGAGTGAGGCCAAAGTCACTTATTATTATCCACCAGAGTAGGAGCAAATCTACCTATTTATCTGAACTCAACTAAGCTAATTGTCTTCATAAAATTAGCAAGTAAAAATTCATTTCCAGAGTTGGATGTTAAGGAACCTGTGCACCAGTAAAAACCCCATGTCTTTTACACGTGGTGCTCACTACAGGAGACTGAGTCAAGTTTATATGAAATTAATAACGCTGAATTATATAACTAATATGGAGCACCAAAGAAATGAGTAGTCAGGATCATCAGCAGCCCAGAGAGGAAACATCCAATTAGAGGCGGGTATGCTGGTGGATCCCCAATATATCCATCTTATTAATGATTAGAGTGAATGAGAATGATGTAACAATCTATGAACCACCTTCAGAGCAAATCTGAGAAAATTTACCTAGTATTAGTGATATCCTGATGAGATGATTTCAAATTTTGCCAACTTATACTCTTGATTGAAGCTGTGGATTATTCCACCACACAACCAATCAGGAAGAGTGAAGATGACACTTGAAAATTTTCTCAATATGAACACTTCAACCTTATCGGGATATTTGCAAAGCATTGGTAACATTGGCAAATTATGTTATCAAGTATGTGCAGCCAACTATCCAAAACATGAGAGCTATCCAAGTCTGGCAGCAGGCGGTGATCACCAATCTAGTTGAGTACACTTGACACAACAGTATACAACAGCAGGCATCAATGTGACAACTAGATGTCCGTTTTCAGCAGATTTGTGCTGGCTTGGATTCCACATCAGTGTTTTTCAGCAATCAAACACACAAATTAAGAATCTGGTGGCTGAGCTGAATATCAAACTTTGGGGAATAGTTAAAAAGATTATTAACTAAATTGGGTTCAATTACCAATGGAAGCATGATGTGGACAAACACTGCTGATTAGCTAAATCAAATATTGCTGATTTGATTTGAGCTCAAGAGGCAACTGTGCCAATGGCTGCTGCCAACACTAAAACCCACACGTTCATGTTGATCTAATCAAGGGGAGACAGGAAATTAAGTTTACCTTATCAAAGATATGGAGAGAAAATTTGAAAATCTCAATGAGGAGATGAAAGCTAATATTGACAAGCTTTGTACAGAGATAGAAATTGACAATAAGAATGAAATAGAATCAGCAACTTAATCTGAATTAGATTCTTGAAGCTTAAAGTCATCAAATTAGATGATAAAATGTTTAAATATGAAAAGGAGAATTGAGAACCATACAAACATTTATTCATTATCTAAAAAATGAGAGGGCACATTTAGAAGGAAATTGAAACCTTGAAAGCCACTTCAAAAGAAAAGTCAATAAAAGTCTTTCTTCTTTGGAAAAATGACCAAAAATTCCTGGATTGTGAGAAAAAAGTCCTTAGATGATTGGATGACTTTGAAGACTCTAAATGTACTTGCTCACAAGATGAGTACCACAAGGCAAATTTATTTGAGTATGAGTCAGCATCTATTGAAGTAGAAATTGTGCTGACAGCATGATCCAACCTATTCAGGAAATGCCCCAACCATTGCAGTGCTTTCTGAAGTTACACATGAAGTGACTCCTTTAGTGTCCTCTCAAATTCTGAATAGAAATCTACATTAATCATTGAAGATTTTAAGAGCACTCTGAAGTTACCCATTTTCGTCAAGATAACGTGTCTGCCTTCTTCTGTTACTTGAGATGACCATGTATGGCTATAGTGACCGGAAGAAAGTTGTCACTGTCATAAATTTCCATGATACTTCATGTCAAAATCTAGTTTTTTATTACCTTTGCGTGGAGAACTGGAGATATAAGGAGGCAATTCTGAAAAAATTTTGTAGACCAGATCAGATGTCAGCCTGGAGACAAGAATTTTATGGAAATTAGTTTAACAAGGATGAAACGGTGGGTGCATTTGCCAATTGTTTTTGTGAGGAAGCACAAATCATCAGTGGTGTTAATATGATGACCAATTTTAATGGAAGAATTGTGATGCAGAACACGTTGCATCCTCACTGAATTTGCACCAAATGATGTCATCCACTCTTACTAGCAAATACACCATTATCCAAATGATAAAACATCTAAAGGTCTTGTCAGCAACGTTTGAAGCACCAAATCAGACATACAAACTGAACAACCAAACAAACAATAATAAGGGTTAGGACAATTCCCCAACAAATTCAGAGATTTCAACAATTGTGGGAATCAAGATAAACATTATAAAGGATCTAGATCAATCAATAAGCCTCAGTTAACTTGTAAAAAGTGTGGACAACCTGGTCATTTTGCAAATAACTGTGGACAACGCAAACCAAAGGATCAGGTTAACTTAGTCCAGCCCAATGAGAAACAAGAAACTTCCAATGGGCAGGGAAAAAAATTTGCTGTCTAGATGAGAACAATCTAGAACTGCAGGTAACCAAGTTCCACTTGATAAATTTATCAAATTGGACAAGTTGGATCTATTTGTGGATGAGCCTGAGTTAGATCCTCTTCATCAAATTGTCTACCAAGATGTAAATGCAATAACAAGATTAATTTGAAGGGGATTGCTCCCAAAATTATAGAGGAAGTAGCTCGCTTATATGACCAACAAAAAGTGGAAAAGTCCAAAATGCTGAAGACAAAACAAATTTATTGAATGCCAAGTTAGATGAAGTCAATGTATTGATTCTGATTGGTATAATTCAAGAAACAGTTCCCCAATATATCAGCTCAGTTAATTTATACCCTGGATTTGGCCAACAAATCTGTCATACATGCAGTAAACATATAGCTTATCTTATTTATCCAAGTGCACATATACAGATATTTTGGTAAACTGAGTCCCCATCAGGTCAATAATTATCAGTGGAGCGCCAATCAAATATAGTATCAACCAAATTAATAAAGATAAAAAGCCAAACCAGATATAGAGCACAGGAAGCAGTATGGGACAGCTGGCCCTGACTCTACCACTTCCTGTGTGTCATATAGTGCTCTGCCGCTACAGTTTGGATCCTTGGTTATATTGGCGCTAGCGATTGTCCTGGCCAACCAGAATTATGATATCCTCATTGGCACCGACTTCATGTGGAAGTATGGGGTCAAATGTGATTTTGAGGAAGACACTTTGATGATTCTGGGGCAGAAGTTTCTGCTGATTTATTAACATGAGGAGAAGGTGCCCCTCAGTAAGAGAAATAATTTCATCAATTTAGTCTATAAGGATGGGATATTACCTGTTGGTTACTAATTGGTTGAGAAGAAAATTCAGAGGTTACCCAAATATGTAGATGAAAATTGTGGAATCCCAATCCATTCTAAGGAAGATGTCATAATTCAGCCAGGAATGTAACAAAATGTGGAGACTGGACTGACCTTGAAACTTCAGAACAGTTATTCAGAAATCAAAGCTCCTTGGCAACAATTGAGGATTAAGCCTTGGGTAGCCTCAGGGATTTTAATCCCTGGTCATGAGGAGATTTGGGTCCTTTTGGCCAATCTGGGGAAAACTCCGATAGAAGTCAAATGGCATCAAGTAGTTGCATTTCCCAGTTAAAACCAGTATCAGAGATTTGTTTCTTCCACAAATTTGGAGAATTAGATGAATTAGGATTACTAAAGGAGACTGATGGATTATACACACTATTTGAAAGGGATCAGTTAGCTGGGTTAATGGAGGGTCAGAAAGATGAAGTTCTGGCCTTATTTGAAAAATATAAAATTATTTTTGTGCAGGATGACCATGATCTTGGTGCACAAAGGATGTTTTGCACTGAGTCAATAATGGGAATGCTGGGAAAATTTGATTGAGGTCTATTTGAAGGTTTAGAGTGGCAGAGGCAGTTGTTGCTGAAGAAATCAAAAAACTCATAGAGCATGGAATGCTTGTACCATTATCCAGCCCATAGGCAATTATTATATTAATTGTTAAAAGAATGATGGATTGAAGTTGATTTCATTTTTACCATCAGTTGAATAAAACAAAAAAGGTTTTGTATCCCCTGCCAAGAATTGACAATGCACTGGACCAGTTAGGAGGAGCCAAGTTTTCCTCCACCATGGACTTAATCTCCAGTTATTGGCAGTTATATATGCCCCTGGAGGATCAAGAAAAATGTACTATTATCACAGCACTGGGGTTATACCAGCTGACAAGGATGCAAAGGCTTGTGTAACGCCCCAGCAAAATTTCAGCAGGCAATGGGCATAATTTTATGGAATCTAAAGCTGTCCTGTGTCCTTGTCTATCTGGACAATATTAATGTATTTAGATGAACATTCACTGAACACCTACACCACCTCAAGGAAGTGTTTAAGTGACTGGCTTCCAAAAATCTTAAGTTTAAGCCAAGAAAGTGCCATTTCTTCAAGGAGGAATTGGAGGAATTGGAGTATTTGGGATTTGTAATCAACGCAGAGGGACTCAAGCCCCAAAAACAGATGGTAGAAGCAATTAAAAAGATGTCAGACCCTAAGAGCATTTTGGATAGTCATGTCTTTATTGGAATGGCTGGCTACTATTGCTGATTCATTAAGGATTTTGCAAAAAATGGCTGATCCACTTTCCATCTATTGAAGGATCCAAAAAAGGGATTTGTCTGGAATAATGAGGCTCAGATCACATTTAATGAATTGAGGAGAGATTTGACAATGAGTCCAATTTAAATAAATATAGATTTTAAAAACCATTTATTATTCTATTGGATTATTGTTGATGGCAATAGGAGCCATCCTTATCCAAGTAGATGAAAATGGTGATAAACATCCCATGGCATATATCATCTGAACTCTGTCAAAGGCTGAAAAGAGCTATACAGTCAAAGAGTGAGAGAGTCTTGCAGTTATATATGACTGCAAGCAATTTTGAGTATATATCATGGAACACATTTCAAGGTCATGACCTACCACATCTTTCTTCATTGGCTTTATAATCTCAAAGAACCAGAAGGGAGATTAGCGCTATGGGCTTTGATGTTGCAGGCCTATGACTTTGAGATAGAACATCAGGCTGGAAAAAAATCATAACGCTGATATATTATTAAGATTACCTGTCATTTTTGCTATGCAAGATCGTTCTGATGACCTATTCAATTGAAAGATCTGTGGGGAGTTACAAGAAGAACCAGTTGAAATTCAAAAGGCACAGAAAAAGATGATGGAGAAAACTGAATTTGTCAATGGCCAATTTATTTAAAATAACAGACAAAAAAAGGTCTTTTGTTTCCAAAACCTTCAGAACCTACAGAAATAACCCGGCTGCCCACAAGGTTGTCAGACATGGTGGGTTAAAAAAAGTCTCAAACACATCAGGCAATACTATTATTGGGAATCTCTAAGTTATGATGTTGCCAATTATATTACCTGTTGTGTGGAGTGTCAGCTCCACAAGCCACATAAGATCAATAAAAATTATTTTTGATGAAGCCAGGATCTGCGTGGCACACAGTTTTGATCAATGTTATGGGACCATTGAGTGCAATTATGTGTGGGATATATTACATCATAGTAACAATTAACCACCTTATGAGGTAGGTTGAAACCTGAGCCTTGAGCCAGGCAGATGCCCTGAATACCACCAAATTTATCTTGGAGCAGGTGGTATATTGGCATGGGTGTCCCCTAAGTGTTGCTAAGTGACAATGGGATAAACTTTACCTTATTTGCAATTCCACACCTAAATGATCTAATGATAATTAAAGGGGTGGTGTCTGCACCCTATTGACCTGAAACAAACGGAGTTGTTAAACAAGTTAATTGAATGCTTGCCGCTATACTAAGAAAGTTAATCTTGGGTAAAGCGTCATCCTGGGAATCTTATTTAAGTTTGATAACTTTTGCATACAACATCAGTTTTCATTCAGCTATGGGAAAAACGCCATTTGGATTATTATATGGTCGCAGGGCAGCATTGCCACCAATTTTCTAATCAGAAGTGAAGCCAACTCTGGGGATGAGTGCAGATAAATACCTATATCAGCTCATGAATATAATAGTGGATATCCAATCTCAAGATTGTGATACTACAATCAAAAGAAGGATTCAGGCCAAAAAAGCTGATGATAAGAGTCAATCCAACCTTATGGAATTTGCAGTTGGAGAACAATTATCCTATTGTGATACACATGGGTTTGGTTACCAAAATAATCTAGATGCATTATAGTCAGAGCCATTTGAGGTTATTGCCAAAATGGCAAAAGATGCCTACACAAATCAAAAATGTGTCCAATGGTCATGTAATTATTAAGGCACACAGTAAATTTATTAAAGATGGAATTAAAAAGGTGATATATATATATATTGAAAAAAAAAAGATAAAAATTATTATATTTTTAGAAATAGAGAAAAAGAAAAAAACAAAAAGATTAAAAGATCTATTTTTATTTTTTAAGCCTCAGGTTGCAAATTGTGAGCTCTTCTTCAATGCCTCTGGGGGGAAAGAGGTTGAACAACAATATTATGAAAGAGGCTACTGAAGTTGATCTGGATCAGATGCTAGCAAGGGTTAGAGCAATGAAAAACTAAGTTTTTTGGACCTGAGGGGGTTTTGAGAATATGTTACAATTGGAAGAGTAAATGGTATGACTAAATTATCAGGGTGAGAAACACCGGATTATGGGGAAAACAACAATGCAAGTAAATGCTATCCACAAATAGTTCATGTAATCTCTATATGGCACAGGTGCCAGAAGCTGTGTGCAAATTGCTTGACAACAAGCTTCATCAAGGACACTTGTCATATGAGAGAACAACGAACATGGAAGATGTGTGGGTGGCTGTCAAACCATGTCCCCAATTATCTCATTAATTGAAGAAATTGCCAGATAGCTCCCATTGCAAAATAATCGTGCAGGCTACAAACAGCATCTTGGAGGCAATGGCTGTTGGCCTCCTGAAAGCGAAAAGGAAAGGAACTGTGAAAATTCAGCAATGTGGGGAGTGAGTTGGCCCATATGAAAATGACTTTCCCTGTGACCAAAGTGCATAAGTTGCAGCATTTTGGTCAAGTAAATTATCAAGGTCAAAAGAAGCAAAAGAAATGCTAAGGCTTCAGTTAATTTACCCCAAAGTTCCTGATGTGGAAGCTAAACATGCTCATCATTAATGATTACCAATTTTGTCAACAAGATTGTTGGTTGATAAAATTGGCTGATCCAAAAAAGGAACTTGGGGGGAAGATCTGACATGATTATAAATAATTATCTAAAAAAGGAAAATTGCTCCATTGGGATCAAGGGCAATTACTTAATTTAAACTGATGGATCCAAGTACAATAATGATTACAAATTGAGCTCAGTGAAAAGGGGAATATGAAATTAAAGGCTGAGAATTTAGTGAGGAAACGGCCAACCCTATTTCTTCTTCCAAAATAGGTACCGTTGCAGTGAGATCAGATGAAGAGATAACCAAATCAGGTCGACTTGGGGCGCTAGACATGGCAGAAAGGCAAAGGATATCTCTTTGGGCAGTTTGTGACATCTCTTAAAAAAGAGAGGCATCCATTTCAGATGGATTAACCAAGACTTGCTTGTAGCGTGAAGTATTAGAAGAGGATATTTTTATCTGATAATCTAGTCAAGCAGGGGGATGTGTGGGAATTTTATATGGCTTGATTATCAAGCTTGGGATTAATTAAGCTTCAATTTATTTAAATTAATGGTTTGCTATTTTGATTTAGTTTATTGATTTGCTTTGGACAATAATTTAATTATATCGTCTAATTGGTGATAATAACATACTAAAATGGTTAATTGTAATTCTCATACAATCATATCCAATAATAATTATGATAAAAATTTTGTCAAGGATTGTTGCTGACAATTTGGAGATGAGTAAATTGGCTCAAAATGGGCAATTACTCATTGAAAATATTCGGTTTGGTAGTCAATAAGTGGGCTGATACAAATGGCAATTTAAATACACAATTCTTTGTGAATATCAGCTGGAATATTTCCCAAAATTGAACCAATATCTCTTTTTGTCGACTAGGTGTGCAAGACTCATCATGATTACCACGATATACCCCTAACACATCTCCTCCCATACTTCCTTCTATAAATATTCCCTCATTTTAACAATAGAAACACCTTAGACCTATATTTTATATTTAGTATGCCTTGTAGTTTGTCTGCTTCTTGTGAAGAGAGTCTTTGTCTAAGTGTCAATGCCAGAGTGAGGCTGAAGTCACTAAAATTCCTATATAATGCCAGAGTGAGGCCAAAGTCACATATTATCATGCCAGAGTAGGAGCAAATCTACCTATTTATCTAAACTCAACTAAGCTGATTGTCTTCATACATTTAGCAAGTACTTTATTTCCAGAGCTGGAAGTTAAGCAAACCTGTGCACTAGTAAAAACCCCATGTTTTTTACATCCACCAATCAAGGGCAGCTGAGGAACTAGTGACAGCAGAGATTGAGAAGATACTGGATTAAGGTATGCTTAAACCTTCAACAAGTCTATGGACATCACCTGTCCTAATTGAAAAAATAAGGATGGTACCAACTTAGTGGTAATAGACTACTGGAAGATCAACAGTATTACCAAGAAGGACTCATACCCTTTGTCACGGATTGACAATGAACTGGACTGATTAGGTAGAGCTCAATACTACTCAGCAATGCATTTGATATCAGGGTCTTGGAAGATTGAGTTACCCACTGTGGAACAGGAAAAATGCGCCATTATAACATCCAAAGGGCTTTTTCAACCAATCTATATGCCACAAGGGCTGTGTAATGACCCAGCTATGTTCCAATGAGCCATGTGTACCATTTTTCGGTGACCTGAAGCTGTTGTGCATCCTTGTGTACCTTGACAATATCAATGTCTTTCCCCAAACTTTTTTTGAGCATCTTACCCATATGGAAAAGGTCTCCCGCCAGCTTGCAAAGGCCAACATCAAGATCAAGCCTTGAAAATGTCACTTCTTCAAAGATCAGCTGAAGTACCTAGGGTTTGTAGTAGACGCGATGAGGCTAAAGCCCTAACCAGCCAAGGTGGAGGCTATTTAGAAGATGCCTATATCAAACAGTAAGCGCGATATCCAAGTAGTTTAAGGGATGGTCATCTATTACTGCCACTTTATACCCAACTTTAATTATATTGGAGGTCCGCTGTTTGAGTTATTAAAAAAGGATACCATGTTTTAATGGATAGAACGCTTACAATGCTCTTTCAATAAACTTCAAATGGCGCTAAATAGTGCCAGTGTTACGCTATCCAAACTTTAATAAAAAGTTCTTAAAATGGATGGGCCCCTTTCCGCTGTAGGGGCGGTCCTATCTCAAAAAGATGATAAGGGGGAGGAGCACCCCATAGCATACTGCAGTCGGTTTTTGAACAGCCATGAACGCAATTATACTGTGACCAAGTGTGAGTGCTTGGTGGTGATCTACACATATAAGCAATCTTCAGTGTATTAGCATGGGGTGAAGCTTAAAGTAGTAACATATCCACTTTGTTACGCTGGTTGCAGAAACTCAAAGAGCCTGAAGGGCGACTAGCCCAATGGGCCCTCAAACTGCAGGCTTATGACTTTGAGGTCCTCCACTGACCTTGAGCAAAACACCAGAACGCTGATTGCTTTTCAAAGCTGCCAAAAATTGCATTTATGGTGGATCTGAGCGACATAATGTAAAATAAGATGCTCAGCGTAAATTACAATGATGAGCTGCCTTAAGTCATAAAAGCATTAAATTAAATGCAAACCAATACCTTTCAGCATAACAGGGAGCTATACAATTGGATTGGAAACTTGATGGTGAACTTCCCTCAACCCTCAGCACGGCCTAGCATTATCATGAGCGCGCATAAGGTATTTAGACATGAGGGCATGTGCAAGATGATGAAATTGTTGCATTCTCGTTATTATTGAAAAAAATGAACTTTGATGTGCTTGAAACCATTCCCTGATGCCACCAGTGCTAAGTGGAAAAACTGTTCCGCCAGAAGTCTTCCTATTTTTCTAATAAAACTCCATTTTTGTGGCATACGGTTTCCCTTGATGTCATTGGTCCTCTGCCAATGGAAGCTAACCAGTCCAAGTACATTCTGGTGGTGATCGACCACTTGACCAGGTGGGTTGAAGCCATGGCAATACAGGACTTGATGACGGTCACAGTGGCCAATTTTGTGACGAAATGTATAATTCAACGACATGCAGTCCTCAGTTCATCCTTAATGACAATAAAACCAACTTCATCTCTCACATCTACCCAAGCTCAACGAATTGATGACTATCCGCAGAGTGCTAATGACCCCATATCACCCCAAGTCTAATGGTATGTTTTAGCGAGTTAATGGGAATTTAGTGAACATGCTCCAGAAGTTGATAACGAATTGACCTTCTTATTGGGGCTCTCTCCTTTCCACCGCCATTTTTGCCTATAACATCAGCTACTATTCCACCACAGGGAAGAACCCCTTTCAGTTACTATATAAACACCCTGTCCTTCTGGCTCTGCTTTATGCATGTGTGGAAGACACAGGAGGAATGGATCCCCATCATACTTGACTATCCTAGCAGACAAGTTGATTAAATTGCAAAATGAAGAGTACTCCTTCAGTTTAGGCAATAAGATCAAGAATCAGGCTGCTAATCAAGTATGGCATAGTGGGTTGGCTCAGTTCAAGGATGGTTATATGGTTCTATTACATGATCAACATGGGCTTGGGTGGAAACACAAGTTCGTCAGTATTTGGATTAGTCCATTTGAAGTCATTGAGAAAACAGGTGTTGACACCTATACCATCAAGAACCTCGCAAGTGGTTGCATTAATAATTAAGTGCATGCGAAGTTCCTCTGGGTGTATAAGTAAAAGTAACCTTATCATCCAGTCAAGGGGGTAATGTCAAGACTCTGATATGACTAACAATAAGCCCAAAATAGTCATGGTCGATTGATTATAATCCTCTGACAATAATTACTGAGTATAAGTATTTGAGCGCCTTGGGATGAGGCGATATTGGGCCCAAATGGATGGTTATTGGATCGCTTACAAATAAGATGATTGTGAGATGTCGATGCATGATGAACAATTTATAGATTGCCTCAAACTAAAAAGATTGTGGACTTAATAGATGTTGAACTCTGCTGGAACAATTAATAATAAGGTTGAAAAAATAGTCTAAGCAAAAGGGTCAATATTGACCAAAGTTTTTTGAGATGTCTGTGATGACAGAGAATTGAAGGGGGAGAATTGTTAGTAGTTTGGAGAGAGCGGAGCAGCAAGAATCTGCTAAATATACTGCATTTGAAATAATTGTTGTAGGGGCAGTTGCTCCATATTTTTATATTTATTTATTTGAGTGTGTTTTGATAACTGACGATCTATATATCATACATTCTTTGTTCAGTGGGATTGAACATGTTTGAAAACCTTACAGCAGATCTCAATGATTCCGCAAAATTAATAACACCGTTATTATGTTGTGTGACCCAATTGACTGATCCAATGACATCCTATTAGAGTTATTCCAACTTTTCTTCCTTTAGCTTAGTAATTTCTCCAGAAGTGCCGTTCTTGCTGATATATGTTACATTTTAACTTGTGGAACTTGATTTTAAATGACATGGTAGGTAAGCCTTCTCCTTAGGCTTATCCTCGTGAATTTGATCAATTTAAACAACCTTTCTATCATAGCAGCTTTGCTGATGGTTCAGGTGTCTTGACTCCATCTTATAAGCGGATTTGAAGTCAACTAAGGCCTCCTAAATGGCCTTCAGGGATTTAGAAGGTTTCATGGACAAGGCCATATTTATCATGAGTTGCAGGTAATATTTAAGTAAACTAATGAAGATGGATTTTGGATCGACCCATTTCGAATAAAAGATGGACTTTGGTGTGATTATATACAAGGATCCAGTTGCCCAAGCTTTTGCTTTGAGTTATTAAAAATTTTATAGTCCACAACTGTCTCTGATTTCCCCATCCTCATGGTAAAAACCCTTGCTTCAAGTTTTGAACATCCTGTGCACATCCAAACTTGGAATTAAAAATCTCTTTAGATTTTGTGAAAGTGTGATGGGTTCAAAGAGTGGCTCCATGACCTCATGTGCATCTCTACTCATGCATCCCTGAAGATGGTGGGCTTTCTTTTAGTCTCTGGATTCATCTATGCTATCTCGTATATCTTAAAGATTAAGCTATAGTTCCCTCACTGTAACGCGCAGAATCTATCCAGTGTGTCACAAATGGATTAGGCAACACTAACCATTTAAAAGACCTTAAATAGACAGGCGCTGATACCAGTCCGCGGGTATGTGCACTATGTCTGGAATTAATGATACCCCCTTGATCACTGTTCCTACAATGCTCATCACCAACAACATTCCATGTCCCCAAGATAGCGCTAAGAGAGAGGCAATGCTTGACTAAACTCAATATCAGAGCCCATGATTCAATAGAGTTTTTAAAATAACTAAATTTAAATTCCAAAGTTTCTATAAGTAGTATATTGGCAAACAACTTTTTATTAAGGCAATAGAAGACAGAGTTAGAGCCTCAAAACTCTAATTCCTCCTGATATATCTTATTTGTTTTACTAGTGTTTCCAAACCCAAGAGGGGGGCCCTCACGCATCTTTATTTTGCGTTGTGCTAAACAAAGAGATTATCAAATAAATTAAAAAACTAGCATGGTGCCGTGGCGTTAGCCTAAGTATCCATATTAGACGTGGAAGAGGGGGAAAGTGGATTTTCATCTGGTGCCAGTTTTAGTTGGTGGGCAAAGGTAGACAAAGGGGAGTCTGAGTGTCAGCGGCATGCAGCAGAAGGAGAAAGAGGTGAAGGTTCTCCTCATCAATGAGGCCAGAAGTGTGCATCACCTCAACCTATTGGGAAAGTTGGAGTTCGGCAAATGTGATAAGTTTGGGCACACAAGTGAAGGATTCATGTGTTGATATGTTTTGAGGTAGTTGGAGTCATAAAGTGAAAGTTTTGCTGCGTCAAAGCATGCAAAGCCAGTCACAAATGCTTTTTCTTCAATATCTAATTAGGCGTCCTTGAAGAAATCTAAAGGGAAGTTAGGCATAGGAAAACTCATGCAAAGTGGCTCAATCACTGTATGGAGGGCTTGCAGAGGAGGGTTCTGGTTGAGCAGCGACTGCATCACCAGCCTTTTGATAAATATTTTTGTAAGTTAAGAATCCATTGCAAGGATGAAACGGTGGCAGGGAGTCAATTTTGGTGTTATATGAAGAATTCTGACCATTCAAAGTTGGGATCAATTTTGCAGAAACAGTCTGCATAATCAAACCATTTGAGAGTTTTAAAAAATTCAACGTGATCAGCACTGGGCCAAAGACTGGAGTTGGTGGGGTGACGGCTGCTCTTTGGCCGCTTACTGTGGAACATGGCAATCCAACAGCACCTGAGCAGTCATCTGCTCAGGGATGGTTCTGGCAGTCAAATTTTGAGGGAACAGAGTAATGGGGCAGCACCTGCGGTGGTCCCGGGTGAAAGAGATAGGACTGATCCCCAAGCAAAAATTTAGTAAAATCAGAAGTGGGCTTACGCCAGAAGGAGGAACGGCAAAAGAAGCTTCAGTGGAAAATGCTGGGTACTTGCGCTTTGAATGGTTGAGATCAAATCACAAGGGGCAAATAGTGCGGCTTTTTAATGAAGCCCCAGAAGGGATAATCAGGGGAAGATCTTATCACAGCGTGGGGGGTATTGTGAGGCAGGTGTTGCAACAGAAGGTGCAGATCATCGTGAACCTGCAAGGCCTAACAAGATGATTGGCGCCATTTGAACCCATGAACTGAAGCATGGGGTCAGCGCCATAAGCAGCCAAACCTCTCCGTGAGCTTGCGGCGGAGGCGTTTGGGAGAGAGGTGGGAAGGCAAGCTGCCAAACTGGACCACCAGTGTGACTCATCCAGCTAGCAAGTTCTGATAGTTGGTATTGGTGTAATTTTATAAATTAATTGCAGATGTGCTGCGACTATGGTGTGGGATTCACAAGAGAAGCTAAGATCAAATTAAACCTTAAAGTGGAAGAAAGGTATAAATACTGCAAGTTTTTACACCATCATGGCCATATTGATGATGACCACACTCGCGTAGAGGAAGAAGTTCCCATTCTTAACTCAAAGGCTGAAACGCAGGCTGCTCTGAGGGAGCATCAGAGGGCTTATGAGCACCGCCTGGAAACATGCAAGGTGGTGGTAAGGTCCCAAGGCGGGGCTTAGTGACTGGAAGTGGTTGGTGGGCTATCTGGGCCAGCCAAGGGGCGTTTCAGTGGCGGCTGATAAACGCCAGGGGGTGGCGCACCACTGGACCATTTGGGTGCATCAGGCGTCAATTTATTCAACATAGGCTAGGTTTGGCATGGGTGAAAGGCGGTCAAAAATAAAAACTTTTTTAAATTTTGAATTTGATCAAATTGATTGGAGAAAAGAGAGAGTTTCTTCCCTCCTGATATATTATTCCTCAACGGTTCATTAATATAAAATAATATGGGCTTTTGAGAGAAACTTAAGTCATCACATTATTAGATCCTATGCACTAACTCACAATGACTAAAAAATAGTCACTAGAAACCCTATAGGAAAAAAAAATCAAATCTTAACCAATTTACTCAACCTTACATTTTCTCAACTTGGCCTGTTTTTTGTGAAAATAATTAAGACACCTCCTAACCTGCATTTTTAATCAAATCATTCCTATTACAAACCTCAAGGCAGGTTCCTTAACATGCATCAGAACCTCATGAATCAGGCCAATATTTCACTCAGGCTATGACTGACCAGTTACTCTACCCCCACAAGGCGAAAATCTCCTGAGCCTTCTCAGGACAATGAGTACAATCCTCCTGCTTCTTCCAGGTAGAAATCTCCACCAGATAACCCTTCCACTTCACCAAAAATACCTGATGACCTTAAGCACATTTAGTATTGATAATCTGATTTTGTCACATAATCAAAAAAGCTCATCTCCCCAAGGACAAAATAGGACTACATTTGGGCTTTCACTTTTGAGCTCGATGGTGCTGTGTCCAAGAAGCCTAACTGTCAATACATGAAGCTAAAGAAAAATGACACATACATTATTTATTTATGAGTGTTCTAAGTCACTGCTTAGGTCCCATTAGCTAGAGTATCTATTCTATGGTAAGTATGAAGAAATGGACTTATTGAACTCAGGTACCAAAATGAGAGATAGAATTAAAGATGTAACTTTATTATAATATAGGATAGTGTTTTTATATGTTAATCCAACAATATAAGCCCCATAAAGGAAAGGACTATTATAATCTATAGAAAGATAATCTGGATGGGATGCACTTGGTCAGATGATGCATCCTGATTGTAAAATGCCTTTGTAGCATATTTTTGACTTGTTAAAAATGTATGTTGAATGTAGCAAGTCAGATGAGACTTGGTATTACTTAAGTCAGTCAATATGCAGACTCTTAAATCTTACCTTTTTCAGGTTCCTCTTAATTTACTGCTTCATGTGCCACTAAGTGCAATGGTCGCCTTACATTCCTATTATTTCTTCATTTTGATCAAGCAGGATATCATCATGTGATATTTTAGGCTTCAATTGGTCTGACATAATTATCCTAACATTGATTTGAGCCTTACAGACTATAAATATACCTTTATGATTAATTGATGTAACTTCTTTAACTCTTTTCTTAGGTCTAGGCGTCGATTCTGTCATGGGAGTTGAATGGTTTGTATTTTTCCATTACGTCTGAAATCCTGATACCTAATATCACCCCCTTAAATATTGGTAGTGGGGTACCAATGTAAAAAGGTGCTATGTACACAGTTATTAGTCACTCAAGCTTCTAAAGACTGGATAGAGTATTTATCCCCATGGTTGTAGGTTATATTTTATGTACCATCCCAGATTAATTTGATTTTTTTCATTCAGGGTGCTTTACAATTGTGATAAAACAAGACTATATTTAAAATCTCAAAACTGGGCAAAGGTTATATGAGATGCATTTTGTGCTTAGCCTTCTCTTGTACTGTCTTGGCTAGATTTGTCATAGCCTCTGATTGAAGTTTATACTCTGGGCTAATCTTCTTAGAGATTTTCAGACTATTTGGTATTATCACAGGTACTATACGAGCTAATAGAGCCAGTATTTCAGGTTTACTTTCATACAAGGCTTTTGAGAGTGACATTTTGACGATTGAAATTTAAACTTATCTTGTAAGCCATCACAGCACTTGGAAGATAAAGGCCCAGTGTAATGGATAAGTAGTGGACATCTTGCATAATATTGAAACTAACGTTCCATTTGCTTTTTCTAAATTCCCCTTAGTTGATGGGTTGTAGGACACTAAAATAATCGTTGAGTTTTCATGCTCATAGCTAAGATTTTCACAACTATTGACTTAAAGTTTTCCTAATGTCGCACAGTAGTACCTGAGGGCAACTGTGCCAAGTAAATATAATAGTATGAAAAGTTAGCGGTAGCCATGGCATTATGCGAGGTAATGGCAATTGCTTTGACCCACTCCATTAGATGATCAATCCCTACTTGGATGTATCTATTTTCTCCTGTGGGTTCATGTAGTGGACCTATTACGTCTAAACTGATAGTATAAAGCTGCTTATGAGGGGTCATGGGATGATACTTGTATTTGACCTTATGCAGCGTCTGTTTTTTTCCAAGTTATGCAAGCTTCAAAGAATTCCACTACAGATTCCAGTTTTCCTTCCCAATAGTAGCGATCCTTGATCCATTTTTATAAGTTTTTGGCTCCTCCACGTCCTAATTTATTGTAATTTCCAATAACTGGTAACCATTCTGAAAGTCGCAAATAAGGTAGACAGTCAGTTCTGACTTTCATGTATAGTGATCCATCAAGAAGTTTCACTTTTGAGCATTTCATTTTAGCATCTTCTGAACTGGTTCATCTTCTTCCCCCAAGAGTCTGGCTTCATGAGTAGGTCGTGTAATCGCTCATTTCTATTATGTCTAGATAGCTTAGGGGAAAATTGTTCAGTCTATATACATTTATGTGCTCATCCCAGCTTGATGATGTTCATATCATAATACTGAATTTTGTGATCACAGCAGGCTGGTACTCTTGTCAGATCTTTCATTTTGCAGCCAATTTAAAGAAACTGGTCTGCAACTAATGTATAATAAGTACTTTGAAGGAAGGGTGGAAAAGTTTTTACTACTAGGAAAACAGCTAAGCACTCTTTCTTCATTACGTTGTAGCTTACTTAGCTTTTATAAGCGTTTGCTGTAATATGGACACCAGACGGTCAATGCTTTCATTATCCAGTTGTGAGAGTATGGCTCCTATGTCTAAGTGAGGCGTCATTAAATATGATGAATGGTTTTCCATAATCCAGATGTTGTAAAATTTGTCTTCTCTTCAACAAAACATCATGGTCTTAAATGCAGTTCTTTGCTATACTCCTTACATGAGAGGGGCGTTCTGGTAAGCAAAGGGAAAAGAGGTTCAGAGAGTTGAGCAAAATTAGGGGATAAATTAATGGTGTTGTCCCATCAATACTAAGAATAAATTTTTATCTCTGAGGCTCTTCAGCTCAAGGATCTTGGAGATTGCTTCTACCTTATTATACAAGGTCTGAATTCTTTATGGCAATTTGGCATGTCATAAAAATTACAAATCCTGTTGGAAAAAAAGTACACTTTACAGGTTGAGTTTGATGTGGTTCTCTAGAATCCATTAAAGCTGAATTGAGGTAGTTCAGATGAATAGTAAAAGTTTTTGAAAACGCCATCATGTCATCTGGGTCAAGATCACACAGCTTAGTTTGAGATCTTGCATTATGTGATCTGTCAACCGTTGAACAAGGAAGCATTGCATAATCCCTGGGGGAGCCAGGTAGCTTTATGGAATTTTTCCTCGCTTAAAAACGCGTGTTTTTCTTGGGTTCTATGGTGAAAGATCCGTCTGAGAATATCCACTGGCAAGGTCCATAATAGAGAAGTGATTTAAGCCGGAGATCCAGGCCAGAGCATTGTCAATTCTCAAAATTGGATAACTGTCCTTCTTTATGAGGCTGTTTAGCTTCCTTTTATCCATCGCTATTCATTGATTACCATCCTTCTTTTTTATAAGTAACAATGTGGAAGACCATGGACTCTGGGAGGGCACAAGAAAGCTGGCATACAATATATGCTTGAGCTCAGATTAATGTACTTCTCTACCTTTTACTTCCTATATGGCTTCAATCAGATTGGGGCTTTATCTCATATATCAATACTATGTGTCCAGTCCTTCATGTGACCATAGTTGACATCTGACGTGAATAAAACATATTAGTGGTCTTCAAGTAGGGGTGCACCTTCCAAAGTTTCTCCTGATTTAACTTATTAGATATTTGAACTTGAGGTATGATACAGATTAAATTATTGGCTGGTAGGCCAAAATCAGGGTGAGTACCAATAAAATGTTTATTGTCAATTTTATTGATGTGAATTAATTAACCTTGCACTATCTCTAGATGTTTCTAATTAACATATCTTGGTTAGTAGATTCTTATAAAATAGCTTAATAGGCCACTGTTAATTTGGATTAAGGACTCCTGGAAAAACATTTTGGTTCAAATCTACTTACTCCATTGACACTAGTAATATGTAGCAAGCAGTTCAAGGGTATACTTAAGGTTATTTTGGTAGAAACCACTCTTTGGTTGCCTAATTTGATTTTTAGTTTTTGGTAGCAGAGAATGATATGCCTTCTGCAGCTTATACTGAGTCAGAAAGTTTTTCATATTTGTTTTAGAAGTAGAATATAGCAAAGGCAAAGCGGAAACAGGGTACTCAACCAGAAAAGATTATTTTTCCTTGATGAATTATTTTTTATTCAGTTCTTCTTGCAACTTTATAGCTGAGGAGTGATAAATATCCTTCCTTCAGAGTGATGACTTCTTCATATTTAATTATAAATTGTATCCCAATAAGTATATATACTGGCTGTTGTCCAGTGCAATTAAAGGAGTTGAGAAAATTATTTTCAACTTGAATTGGCAGGTAAAAATATGCCTATCATCTTATATTGTTTGGACTGGCAGGCTATACTTCCTGAGTGTATTTGAGGTCAGGGTCAAGTTTGATCTTCTTGATGAGAAGGGATGAGGCAACTTTGATTGTGATATCCTATATCTGAGATAGTCATTACTATGGCCTTCTGATCACCACTTCTATTATGTTAATGGTTCTTTAAACTTTTTTATAAAAGAGAATGCCTATTTAAGGTGGAACGTTGCATTATGCTTTGGTCATTCTCATATTTATTCTCGATCATCACTAGATTGTATATGCTAAGGTAGTTCTGATCAATAGTGCAAGGTACTGATCAGCATTGCTGGATGTATTAATTATCCTGGGGCACCCAATGACTTAACTGAGATACTTTCCCTCCAAGACTTAAGCATCATCTATTATTCTTGGTGTTCAAGAAGTCCAGAATGATGAACTCGTGGGTGTATCTAAAATATTACTCATGCCCTTGTGATCCCTTCAGAATCATTGCTAGTGTTTTCAATGCATGTGAGATGCGCAATTGGCAATCTTTCACTTTTAGGTACTTTAAATTGGTCAGCTTTAGAGGTACCTGACCCTAAGCCAACTGCTCTTTTACCTGCTTGGCAAGGGCAGGGTTCTTCTTAAAACACATGCCTTCAGTGTGTCTGTTCTTGCAGTAGTTACACTTGGGTTTTTCCACCTTATTAGGCTTTGCTTTCTCCATGATATACACTCTGGGTTTCATGGAAGCCTTTTGGGAGGACTCTGGATTTGTATATCAACCACATTGAGAAGAACTTCTCTAATGTCTTAGACAGAGTTAAAACTATGTTTTACAGATGTGACGTTCATATCTTGTTTTGGGTTAAAATGAAAACAAGCAACATTGCAGCTACGGCATCATTAGTATAAGCATCTCTAAGGTCATCAGCTGTTGGACCTCAATAAAGAAGCGAATTATGAATTCAGACAGGGTTTCTTTACACTGTAGCGCAATCCTCACAAAGGCCTGTTTCTAAATACTCAAGCATGGCTTGGAGCTAAATTCTTTGGCAAGCGCTTCCTTCACTTCATTCCAGGTGTTCAAGTAGCCCATATGAGGTACTATAACCACTTGAGCCATACAGCTTAAACAAGATAAAATAATCTTAACCTTTTGATTATCAGTTAGACCTTCCATTGCAGCTTCATAGACATAGAGGAAAATGTGATACTCTCTTCGACAGGTGTAAATATTTACTTGAAGGTTTGTTTAAAGGTAGCGGCTTTAATAATGTGATGACATGTATTCTTGGAGCTTTGGATTTATTAACTTTAGTATATGTGTCACTCTTCAACTAAACATGAAAGTTGACTAATTTTATCCTGTAGAGGGCTTATATGTTGCTCCTTTTCTTTTAAAGTGAGTCTTGGTGTGACATTTAGTAAATTAATTATTCTTTTGAGAATGACTTTATCATTATCCAAGTTCTTGACAAGGATGTCCAAATCATGATTTATTGACAAAAATAATATCAGTAAGTTTGCATGAGTTTTTTTCATCCTATAATACTTCAATGCGTTAATACAGGTCCTCATTCATCACTTTTCATTTAATGCTCTGAGGAGGCTTATTGTTCTTGGCTTTCAGCTCTTTTCTAAGAGTATTCAAGCATTTCTCATCTTTTTTGAGGTTAAGGTAGACCTTATTAATATCTTCTTGACTATGTGAATTTCTTCTCATATCTCTCTCTAATTTGTTGATTTGCTAGGCAATAGACTGAATAGACATCTGGGTTGCACGGGATTCCAGATCCTGCCAATATGAGCCACTTGTTAAAAAATGTTTGAGGTTCTGATTGAGTATTGGAGGTTCAATGGGTCTACAGATCATCAATTGATTGTAGGGCTTTATCTAGCTGGGACTCAGGGAGCATATTTTGTTTTTTCTCATTATGACAGCTTGTAGAATATTGGGATACCATTTCACCATGAGCTTCAGCGTCTTGTTTTTTGGGGCTCTTGGTAGAAGGCGTCAAGTAATATTTTAGTTTTTTAGTTCATTTCCATAATGGTGTTTTAAAAAAACTTATATTTTTCTCCACATATTTGATAACACCGGAATTAGTGGTCCCCATTGGGTATAGAGTTGAATGATATAGAAATGATTTGTTTTTATAAGTCAACTGAGGTCTTCCATATATTAAGGTGGTAAATTATATACCTGTTTATAAACTAACTGTAAGGCATCTTGGGTATTGATATGTGGTGGAGTTCCTCGTTATGGACTCCTAATATATGCATAATATCTAAACTGCTGGGTGTACAAATTACATGATGTAGTGAGATAAATTTGCACATATGTATTTCTCTGGGAAAACATATAAATCATATAGGTTCATTTACGTCCTGTCCTCTTTGGATGCTCTTTCATGGCTGGATTTTCTCCTGGGTTAATGACTACACAAAGTAAGTCTCAAACTTTTTCATTGGAGGTAGATGTTAGATGATGAGATTCAGGAATTTCCATTTTGATTTTATTAAACTTCTTCAGACTTAACGATGGTTGAACTTCCCATTCATTCATTTTCTTCACAAATTTCATAGCACACCCAACGAATTACATTATTAATCAGATTATCTTCCATGGTGCGATCAATTAGGTGCAAGTATGTTAAGCATTATCTAAGCCCCTTGTAGTAAGCATTAGCCTGTTAAGCTTCCTTTTTTGTGGCTCGATGGTGCTATGCCCAATAAGCCTAATAGTCAATTTTTGAAGCAGTATAAGACCCACAGCAATTATACTATTTATTTTTAAGGGTGCCAAGTCACGCATAGGTCCTATCAGCTAGAGAATCTGACCTATGAAAAGGATGGCAAAGGATTTATTGAAGTCAAGTATCAAAAAGAGCTATAAATAAAATGACTTAACTTTATTTTAGTATAGAACAGGGTTTTTTAAGACCAGTTAACAATATAAACTCTAAAAGAAGAGGATAACAAAATAAATGGAGGGGTGAATCCAAATGGAAGACGCTTGATCAGTCGATGAATATAAATTTTAAATTGCAATATACCATAGCTTTTTAGGAAGAAAAGGTATGTTTAATGTACCAAGCCATATGATACTTGGTATCACTTAAGTCAATTGTTGAAAAGATTCTTGATTCTTACCCTTTTGTGGGTACTCTCAATTTACTTCCTTGTGTGCCATCAAATGTAGTGGTTGCTTGAAATTTTTTGATTATTGGATAAATTAAACATGATTTATCTCAGTGGTATCTTAGGCTTAAATTGGTCTGACAGATGTTTCCTAGTAACAAATTGGTCCTTAACAACTATTATTTTTTCTGTATGATATATTGATGTGACTTTAACCCCCTTCTTGGGTCTAGGTGTCAACTCTCTTGTGGGAGTTAATTGTTAGATATCTTCCTATCATGTTAATATTCTGATATCTAACACCCCTTACAGGCAATACAGAGCATCATTTATCTGCACCAGCTGATATGAGTTCTTTTTCATCATTTTCTAATCAGCCACTGGTACTTTATGACAACCTGGTTGGATTTATCTTAATTTTTTACAATTGAGATTTGACTTTCCCGTGGTATCAAAGATGGAACCCATTAATACATGATTGATTAATTTGATAGCCTCATCAGCAATATGGCCTCAATTTTCTGTAAATGTCTAATTGAATGCATAAAAATGACATTTATCCCCCAACGCTGACAGTATGAACTAAACCTTAGATGCAACTTACGTCACAATCATCTTATGTGAGCACCCTGGAATACCACTCAAATAATTTAGAATGTGGTCCTCCTATTCCTATGAGATCACTTTCAGTTTTTCTCAATAAAATACCAGATATTCCTTGTATTCTTGGTCACTGGGTAATCCCATCTCATTCAGCTGAACAAACTCAAGTAAGGAAAAAAGTTGCTTAGTAGTAAATAAATGAGCGTATACCACTATCTTAACTTTTTTTAAATATTGCCCATCATGTAAGGAGAGTGTCTATAACCCTCCTGTTCACCGCGTGGAGGTGCATAGCGTACAAGGCCAACGCCAGGGAACTAGTCAATAGTACAAAAGTTACTAGAGCCTCCATAGGGTGCTTGAGCTATAGTAACTTAGATAGTAAAGGGTTATTTATAGAAGAATTAACCAAAAGGGAGACACATGAGACTCAGAAGGGTAATGTATAGCACCCTAGGCTGGAGGGATCCTGGGCGGTCCAACGGTGAATGAGCCAATAAAATTAAAGTGTTCAAAAGTAAATGGTTATTTTGTGTGAGACCTCCCTGAAGAGGTCCACGCAAAGGATTGTCCAAAATAACATAATAAAAATGGTGTACTAGTGAAGGGTTTATTACTAAGGGAGAAGTCTACCAACAGGAGAGATTGGTCTTGATGTGAGGAATTTAGGGGATTTTGGGCAAACAATCAATTGAGGGAAGTGGGCCTAAGCCAAGTCACACCAATAGGTGTACGCTTTTATTAGGCAAGATGCTGTATTTGGTAATTGACCAAACTTAGGTGAGTTGATTGTATGAGCAGCTGACCTGAGATGGAAAGTGCAAAAACTGATTGGGTTTCAAGACCCTGCTCACCCAAAAACTGAAGCAAGCCATTATTATTTGGAACAAAGATAGTTGTTTTTAAAACACCTGCTCTTATACAGGACTGAACTTCTCTTGCATCCATAGGACCAATTTAGGCATACTTCGCCTTAACCCAGCGTTGATCTATGGTATGCTTGAGGTCAGGGAGGCCTGCTAGCTATTCCTTCTTGGCCTCCTGATATGCTGCTTTGTTTTTGACGTTAGTACCAATTACTATGTCATATTGTAACCATGACATTACCCTCTCCTCCTTTCAGGGCTCAACCCCCCTCCAGGAACTTGCGCCAGGGAAAAGTTCTTGTGGGCTGGGGCCAACTTCATGGCGGCAACGGATTGCTTTGACTGAGATCTAGCGGCCTAAGGAAAACGCTTGTAAAAAGCAACAATCAGGTTTAGGGCATGTGCGCAGTTGTACACTGGTACACAGCTGTTTTCTGCTGTGTCAAATCCCTTCCAGGATACCAGGTACCCAAGTCTTCTTTTTACTCTTCAGGAGGCTACTATTTCCTCCACTTCCCACTCTGGAACCCCATCCACGAGATAAGCCTCAGGAGACTCTGTTGGGGGCCCTGAAAACAACGTCATTTTGCTCTCATGGAAGACAGAAAAAATCCAAAATGAAGTGGGAAGATCTAACTGGTATGAGGCGTGGCCCACCTTTCTAACCATGCGGTAAGGGCCAATCCTCTTTGGTCCCAGATTTTTTGCACGGCTGCTTGATAGGGATGTTATGGGCATCAAGAATCACGAGATCCCTCTTCTTTGTATGACGGACCCACTTGTCGCTTACCATCAGTATTCTTCTTATATACTTGCATTGCCGCCTCCAAACTTAAGGAAACCCCCTGGTGTACTTTCTTGATAATCTTGGAAAAGTCCACCACCGCTTCAACTTTGGATCCACAGCTGGGATCCATGTTTAAGGCGGGTTTAAATCCATAGTTGGCAAAAAATGGACACTCAAGCAAATAATGCAAAGTGTTGTAGCTAAACGGGCCAGAGGAAGGTGAGAAACCCAATCTGAATGATCGTGGCAGTGTAACACCGCAGGAACTGTTCAAAGAATTGGTCCACTCTTTCAGTCTGCCCATCTGATTGGGGTGATAGGCAGTTGAATGTCAGGGGCGAATCTGAAGAGTCTTACAAAACTCCTCCCAAAAGATGGAGGTAAACTGGGGTCCCCAGTCAAAAATAGTTTCATGGGGAACTACATGAAGCGCAAACATATGAGTGACGAAGAGCCTAGCCATCTCAGCCGCGGTTATTGTTGCTCTGCAGGGAATGAAAAGGGCGAACTTTGTAAAACGGTCCACCAATATGATGGCATCATAACCATCTGAAATAAAAAATTTCACAATGAAATCCACCGATAGGGTAGTCCAGGGCCCTTCAGCCTTTTGGACTGGTACCAACAAACCTGCTAAAGGTTGACAATTTGGTTTCATTCAATTGCGGATCAGGCACTCTTTACAATACCGGCCTACCTGAGCAGGTAAGCCCTTCCAATTTTAGGTGCGTCAAATTAACTTTAAGTTCTTCGCTTTCCCAGGATGACCAACAGTGATTCCATCATGATGGTCCCAGATAATCTCCAGGCGAAGTGGTCCAGCAGGAACCCATAGGAGCCCCTGAAACCACACCATCTCCTCCTTTACATGATAACCCCTGGTTAGATCCTCCTGATTCAGAGCGCTCTTAGCAAGTACCATAGTATATTTGGCTGATAGCGGCTGAGAAATGACTGCCTTTCTGAACATACTCTATTCCTCCACATTTTCCAGAGGTGCAAGTGCTAGCCCATTGGCTGGGGGAGAGGGAAGTTGAGACACAACTTTATTTGGTGAAAGCATCAACTGTGTTATGAACCTCTACCTCCTTTGGATCAGGAGCTAATGCAGGATTGCGGCTCAAAGCATCTTCCAACCCATTCTCCTTGCCCTTGTTGAACCCATACAAAAATGCAAATTGGGCAAGGGTCTCACGCCAACGGGTCTGCCATGGGGTTAAGACATGAGGAGCGTGGTAGTACAGTAAGGCACAGTGATCTGTACATACACGGAAAGGTTGGGAAGAGTCATGCAAGTGATGACGCTTATAAGTCAGCGCCTCCAACACTGCTAGTAATACTTTGTTGTAAACGGTGTAGTTTAACTCAGGCAAAGACATTTTCCTAGAAAAATATCCCACCGGATGATCTATACCATCTTTGCCTACTTGTAACAAGGCAGCTACTATGGAGAAGTTGGAAGCATCAGTAGAAACAATGAAAACTTTTGAAGGATTGATATGGAGAAGGATGAACGTGAACAGCTGGGTGTTTTTCACTGCTTGGAAAGCATCTTTTAAAACGGGGGACCATTGAAGCACGTTTGTGCCACTAATATTATAAAAGGGTGCTGCCACCTCGGAAAGATTGGGCGTGAACTTCTTGAGGAACGTACACGTCCCCAAAAAACTCTTCAATTCCTTGACTGAAGTGGGGGTGGGCCACTCACAAATTGCCTTCTCCTTGTCTGGAGTTATCATATGTCCTTGGTCAAACATGACGTTGCCCAGAAAAGTGACCTGGGACTTGAAGAATTCACACTTGCTGATCTTCAGCATAAGGTGGGTTGTTCTTAACCTCTCCACCACTTGCCGAAGGTGTACTGTATAGGACTCATGATCAGGGGAAGACACCAAAATATCATCCATTCAGGCAACCGCGCATACCCCCAGCAGGTCCTCCAAAGCTGCATCAATGCAGCGTTGAAAGATAGCAGGGCATTCTTAAGCCCAAAGGGCATGACCTGAAACTGGAAAATCTCTTTTCTGGTATGGAATGCGGTTAATCACTCCTGTCCCTTCATAATCTAGATCTGTATGAATGCATTGAGGCAATCCAGTTTGGAGAAGACTTTAGTCTTTCTACTATATAGCGCACAATCTGAGAATCCATGGGTATGGGATGGAGGTCTGGTACAGTAACATCTTTTAGGTTCATATAATCTACACAAGGGCGTAAAGTTCCATTGGCTTTCTCCACAAAGAGAAATGGGGAGCATACCAAGAGAGGTACACTCAAAAATCGAGCCATTGGCTAACTGCTCCTTAACCCACACATCTAATGCTTCTTCCTCCCATACATTCAATGGTAAATTGGGAAGATATGCGCACCATATCAACAGTGAGCTTGAACTCACAATCAAACTCTGAATGAGCAGGTAATTTATTAGCCTAAGCTGCATTAAATGAATATTCCAGACCCCCAAACAAGAAGGTAAAAGTATCTCCAGAGAGGCTTCAACAATGGAGTGAGACTGAGGGTGTGGATTTTGGGACAGTGGGGCAAATAGCTCTGAAAGTTAGTCTCAGACAAAGGAACATCTAGTGTGCAACCATTTTTTAATGTGAGGGATAGAGTATTTTCTTTCAAATTAGTCCTTACATCAAATTTTTCCATCACTCTACACCCAAAATAATGGGATACAAGAGGTTTTTGATAAATTGGAAGTGGTCGGACAAATGATAGTGGCCAACTTGATAGTCCACTGAAACCCAAATTCTCAGCGTGGGATACCTTGAGACGCCCCTCCTTTAACCATATCATCTGGCAACTAATTCAGCTCAAGATAGTTAGCTAGATCTTGGTCCATAAAATTTTCAGAGGCTCCAGTATCCACCAAAATTGTGGTGCTGAACTTCCCCAAAGGGGAGGAAAAGGCAGCAGTCAGTAGAATTTACCCCAAATGGTATTTATTTAAAGCCAAAAACGCCAGTACTTTTCCAACAAACTCTTCATCTGGCATTAACATGTCACCCTGGTATATTTTTGAAAAAAATAGAGAGGGATAATTGGCCACTCTTACTACTAAGGTCACATATCCCAATATATTTTCAGCAGTGGCATAAACATATTCATATTTTAAGCACAGTTCCTTATCAACATTCTGAGTGCTGAGGATCATGGAAGAGGTCAAACGGGGGTTCTCTGGGGTAATTTGATACACATGAGTAGTTCCATATCTGAGCCATAAGAGAGTAAATATGGTTCAGAGGTATATGTTTTTTGTTAGAAAACGCGTTTTTAGACGTAAATGACCCTAATCCCATTACATAAGTGGATTTCTTAACGTTATCCAAGGCCATCACTCCCAGGATCATCTTTGAAGATTCCGCCTGCAGCGTCTGAACGTGCTGCTGAAGTAAAACCCATTTGTTGAAATCAATTTTATTAATTTCAGTGGAAAGTGGTGAAACATGACTTTCAGACTACAAAGCGTCCATATATACCAAGTACAAGCAAGAAGTGTGGGTACTTTCCAGTTAAGGCAGCAAAATTAATGCTGAAATGCTCCAACCATCGGAGAAAAGAGGAAACAGTGGTGTGGCTGAACACAGCTGATGCCCACAGATGGCGCACAACATTTACGCTTTGTGAAAGTCCCACACAGAAAAAGTTTGTGCACATAAAAGAAGGTATTTGGTGACTTTTGTGAGGAGAGTGTTTATAACTCTCCTGTTCCCCGCATGGAGGTGCATAGTGCACAGGTCCAACGCCAGGGAACTAGTTAATAATACAAAAGTTACTACAGCCTCTCAGAGGGTTCTTGAGCTAGAGTAACTTAGGTAGTAAAGGGTTATTTATAGAAGAATTAACCAAAAGGGAGATACATGAGACTCAGAAGGGTAATGTATGGGCACCCTAGGCTGGAGGGATCCTGGGTGGTCCAACGGTGCATGAGCCAATAAAATTTAAGTGGTTAAAAGTAAATGGTTAACGTTGTGCAGACCTCCCTGAAGAGGTCCACGCAAAGGATTGTCCAAAATAACATAATAAAAATGGTATATAAGTGAAGGGTTTATTACTAAGGGAGAAGTCTGACCAACAGGAGAGATTGGTCTTGACAAGAGGAATTTAGGGGATTTTGGGCAAACAATCAATTGAGGGAAGTGGGCCTAAGCCAATTCGCACCAATAGGTGCACACTTTTATTAGGCAAGATGCTGTATTTGGTAATTGACCAAACTCAGGTGATTGATTGTATAAGCAGCTGACCCGAGCTGGAAAGTGCAAAAACTGAATGGGTTTCATGACCCTGTTCAACCAAAAACTGAAGCAAACCATTATTATTTGTAACAAAGCTGGTTCATTTTAATGCACCTGCTCTTATACAGGGCTGAACTTCTCTTGCATCCATAGGACCAACCTGGGCATACATTTGCCTTAACCCAGCGTTGATCTATGGTATGCTTGAGGTCAGGGAGGCCTGCTAGCTTCACCTTCTTGGCCTTCTGATATGCTGCTTTGTCTTTGACGTTAGTACCAATTATTATGTCATTTTCTAACCATGACACATCCAATAGGTTGGCAGCCAGTACCTGGATTTTACCATGACTGGGGATTAAAATCCCATGTGCACATGGGGTTCAGTTATACATTTCTGATATGGGACATGAATTTTGGCATATAGATAAACAGAAATTTATAAAGTAAGGCCAGCTTTATAATGCGCTGTTCCTTAGAATATTCAACCATTAGCTTTTATGACCTTAAAGAAATGCCCTGACATTCTTCAATTTAATCAAGCAGCTTCCTAGAACGTTACCAGTCTGATGATATTTTATTGGAATAATCACATCTGCATATACCAGAATAATATAATTGTTCTATTACTCTGAGGTGGATCCACTCTCCGGTTATAAAACAACAGCAAAGTTTGCACTGAAATTTCTAGATTAATTTTTTAAAATCACACCAAAAATCATACTGTCACATAAAGTTAGTGCCAATTATATTTCATAATTCTGATTGGGTAAAACTTTTGCTGGTAGTGTGAAAAAGTGTGATCCAACACATATATTCAAAATGTTACATTCTTCTTTCAAAGTAGTTGTTTTTAGACCAGCATTCTGTATATTTTATTATGGTCCACATCAGGTGTGGGTCTTGATTTTTACACCAAATTCTTAGAGACAATATCAATTTGAGCTCCACTGTCAATGATTGCTCAAACCTTTACTTGATTTACCCAAATATTGACATTTTTTTTTCAGAATAAAAGGAAGTTTTGTTTACTTAAAATAGCGGCATTAATATACAGATTAAGGAATTAAAAGTTGTTCAGATACATAAGGGAATCACTCCTTGATGGTTGTCAGCAGAGCTGATATGTTGCACTAATACAATGCACAACTATTTAACTCAGTGTTTTCTATCTTCTATTGGCCTGCTTCAAGTATAGCCTCTTCAATTTCTTAATTATTTCAGTTTAGTGACCTTTGCTTCCAGAAGTGTAGCCATATGGGCCTCAAAATTCATTTTGGTTGCTATGTACAGTGGTTTTACCAATCCAGTAGGGAACTTGAGCATAAGGTGAGATGACTGTTCCATGTATGTTTAACCTGATCTTTTCCCACATAGGATACTTGATTTTTGGTGGGTACAACCACATTGTTGTTATTCTTTTTTTAGTATAAAAAAACCTAAAATAAGGCCATCCTTGCCATACTTATAACAAGTGACCTGATTTTTTTCATCACACATTTTGGGTTTCTCAAACGAACTAGTACTAGCTCTTGTGTTGCAACTGCTCAGTTATTTTTGGGACATTTCTCCACATATTTGTATTGCCTGTGATAAAGTTATGGTGACTTTTGTTAGGGGATCGAAGGTAAGTCCCCAGATCAATAAAAATTATTCTATCTGTGCAGTTTTTATATCCAGAAGAAAAGTTGAAGATAATGACCTATGCAGATTTTGATGAGCATAAAGTGCAGATTTTACTGCTATACATGCATCACAGTTGGTCAACGCTACTGCCCCATTAAGTATCTGGGCTTCTTAGTAGAATAACTCAGTTAAGGTATCAGCGGTCTCATCCTTTCTTAACTGGATGCCCATAAATTTATGCTTCCGGTTGGCAAACTTCTCAAGGCTGCTAAACTCACACATAGTATCATTCTTTGTCTCTGCATATGTCCATTCATTGGTGGCTAATCAGAGTAAGACAAAATTCTGACTCCTGTATCAAGACAGAAAGTCAAAATAACAGCTTTTTGACAGCCCCACACCCTATTAATTTCATTTTAAAAAGCCTTAAGAACTCAGTAAAATGTTCCTTTTTAACTCAGGCAACTTTGGGGCTGTCCAAACTTACACATATTTGAGGGATTGTTGCTGTTATTTCATCTCCAGCTAGGACCTTTAGATGATGATGTGGGATGCCATACAAAATAACTGTTTAGGTTCCCAGGCGTATTTTCAGGCATCCATGGCTGGGTAGCATGGCTATCATCACCAGATGAGGAATCATCTCTGAAAAGTTCAGATCCACCGTCTAGGTTTTCTTTACAATGGCCTGGAATGCCTTCCAACTTTGATAGATAATTGATATTGGTTTTCTCCCATTTCTTTTGTTCAATTTCCATGCCTTCAACTTTTGAAATCTCCACTGCAATTCATCTAATTCTTGGGTAAGTAGATAAATTTTGGCAGCATTTTTCTCTGAGGACTCTACTGACATCATGACATGATTGTGCATGTTGATCATATCTGAACCATGTGTCATCATATTATTTTTCATAGCATTGACTCTATCAGTCAAGGCCTCTCCTTACTTAATGGATACAGAGTCCTAAACGTGAGCTTAAAGTATCTGATAGTTCAGACTAAACTTCCTCAACATCAGCTCAATTCAGAGTACTTCATATCATTGACAATCAGTTGCAGTTATATGATACTGTCTTTGCTTATTTTCTGCTTAATGAGATGATGGTTTTATATTAAATCAATATAGTGGTCTCCATTCCAATATAATTCAAATCACTATTTTGGGGGCCTTACACTCACTTGCATTGAATCAGCCATTTCCCCTCCACTAGATGGTTTGCCACTCATACTGCTGCCTTTTTACTATAAGACAACTCTGCTCAGAAGCCCACTGTAGTGAGCACCACTTATTGAAAAGTGGCAACTGCACAGGTTTGTGGGGGTTTCTAACAATTAACTAACAATGCTTATGTTTGATTACAGGAAGCGCAACCTGAGCCAACAAAGGTTCAGGTAACCCCGTGACCTTGTTTACTTCAAATATTTAAGCAATTGATGCCTACATAAATAAAATACTAATAAAATCTTATACTCCAAGAGCAAAGTGTGTTATTAGGAATATTATTTTAAAATGTATAGGTGACACTTGGAAATTTAATGCCCATTTATCAGAAATCATTAAATTGCACTCTGGAGAGCAATCTACTTTATTCATTGACATGCAGCATTTGACATGCCATTGGTAAGAACTTACATCAACCCTATCCAGATATTGTGGCAATTGAGCCCACAAGTTTGGCAACCTAAAGTTATCAACAATGCAGCCTGATAACTTTTCTGGAAGATTAGATCATCAAATTAACCATGATCAATCCCTTGATCAATTGACATAAATGCTAACTCTGAGCTTCTCATGTAGAAGCCTAAAAGTAATAAAAATAACTGCAATAATTTGATGCTAAGTTGGAGTTTCCTTTTGAAAGCTTAAAAATCATCAACTCTATTTAGTAAAATTAGCAGTTATGCTAATCAATTAAAGCACTAGTATTGAAACATTTTGGGAAAGACATTACCTAGTTTTAAGTCTAAAAGTCATCAACTCTAATTAATAAAATCAGAAGTTATGTTAATCAATTAAAGCACTAGTATTGGAACATGTTGGAAAAGGCATTACCTGGTTTAAAGCCCAACAGTCTATCAGTGATTTTCTTGGTGAAATATTGCATGAGTAAGTCAATTTTGCTCTTAGGCTCTTCTTAGCGGAATGCTTTTATTGCTAAAGCAATGCACTTTTGGCAGGATGGCCAGTTTTGACTAATTATAAATGGACATACTCTAAATCAAGGTTAGCGGTCCCAAGAGAACTTTCAACTAAATATACAAGATGTGTTAAAAGTTAATTATAGTGATTAATGATACTATAATAGTACTAGGGTAAAAAAATAAAACAGAATAGGGAATATTTCAGGTTAATAACTGGAAGTAGACTAGGAAAGTGAGTCCTAGTCTGATATTGGAAAGCTAATAGACAAGGAAACATAATGGATAGTGTTATGTATCAACTAGGTTTGCCGATTCTTTAACAAAATCTCATCATTGTATGTTACTATGATAATATCAAATGGTTGGGGCATCTTATTAATCCTATCAGTCAATAACATTAAAGAGGTAAATCCCAAAAACTGATTATTAGTTTGGTTTTAATTAACAGAAAACGCTTAGTTCTTTAAGATCTGATGTCAATAGTGAGTTTGGGCCTTAGGCCCAATAAGACATTAATTAATATATTAGTAATAAATATAGCCCCTATTTTAATAACAAAAAATAATCAAATACCTAAAGTTAAGACTTTACTATAAACTAGCGTGAAACTAACAAAGCCCCTTGAAGCCTTGACTGGGTTTAGCAACGATTTCACAAGGGTCAGCTAGCCTCAGTTGGGTCTCAAACTACCAAAGTTGGGTGAATGTGATAAACCAAAGTAGTTGGGTAAGAAGTCACCCTTGAGAGAATGAGGTATATCTCATTATAATCTGTAGGCGGTCAGTGGTTAAAGTCCTCTACTGACATTATTCTGACTTTGTTCACTTTGACCATCTTCTTTTAAGAGGCAGTGATCCCAAGGTCCTGATATTTATCCCTCTCAGAATTAACAAGCTTTATCTTAGTATTAGGGTTGAGGAGCAAAGTATATGTATAGGAGTCATTCTTGAAAGGATTTATTGAGTTAGAATTAACCTTTAGGTTTCAAGATGGTGTGGCATCTTGAACTGCATTATGAGAAACAAGTTGGTTGTGGAAATTTGGCAAAGGTTTATGCAACTTTTTGGATAGAATGTTTGTTAGATAGAAATTCATTATGGTGAAAGATAAAGTTAAATTTTGATTTGGAGGAATAAGTTCAGCAGATTGGATGTAAATTTTGAAATAGCAAAAGTAAAATATATGGGTTGCTTCCTACAAATATACCCCTTATGCCACATGTTGCTGATGCTTCTACCCCAATGTTGTCCTCCATGGTCTGCCAGCCAAAGCAGGTGCCAGACAAAAGTTTCCCCAAAGCTTCCTCACCTTCTGATATGGCTTCCTAGGCTGTTAGCTGAGGTGCCATATTAGGAATTTTTTATTTATGATAACCCCTTGTTTGTCCCATTTTGAATTAAGATTTGTAGTGCTCCCCCTTTGGGTCAGGCACCACTAGTGCTAAAAGCATTCAGGTTGCTTTGCCTGGTTGACATGTCAAAAGAGTCAAGAAATCTGACTGTAGCCTTGCTTTAATTCAAAATGGCAGCTTAAAGTTCACATTCAATTTTTGATGATATTTTTGCATTGTATGGATGTTTGCTGCATTAAAAGGTAGATACAAATTTAGAACAGGTGACTTCAGATTGGCAGATCCAAAGTAAGAGTAATAAAAGTAAATGGAAATTACTTTGGGTTTTTACTGGCAGACATGTCAATGAAGGCAAAAAATTCTGATTATGGCCTTTCATAATTCAGACTGGCATTTTGGTAAATCATAAATAATTCTGACGCCAGGATCAGTCATTATATAGAAATTTTCAGTGTTGTGAGAAAAATTATCTTAGAACAAGGGGAAAGTATTTTGGTTGCTAGAGTTGATCAACGCATCAAGTGTAAGAGATTTGGAGCATAGCTTTAAATAAATTTACAAAGGCAGTCAATTGAAAACTTCATAAATCTTTTCTGATTTAGTTATAGAATATTAGAGTATTTCAAATTATTGGTGCCTACAGGAAAGCCTAAAAATATCTATTCTATTGGGTAAACTGATCTTGGGATGGACACTACCATAGCTCAGATGAGCAAATTAAAAATAACTAAAATAAAACGGTCAAAATGAGATGAACATATTACTTGAACCAACATAGAAAACAAACCTAAGCTACTATAATTTAAGTTAGAAGCAGTAAACTGATATTTGACAATTGGTGAAGGGTAAATAAGAGTTAGGAGGCTTTTTGTCCTTTTTTGGGTGGACAGAGGTTGGCACAAAGCTGAGAGTATGGGCATATGTAAATCTTAGAAATGAGGGGGTGATATAGCAAACTGGATCTTGTAGCTCAATTTTTACTATGAGGTGGGTGACTATATTAATAGGTAGCTTTATCAGCCTCAAGCCAGACTTTAAGGAGGGTGGCAAAGATGGTAATATTATCATAGGTAATGTGGGTTTTTAGTCCAAACTTTGCAACTAATGCTATTTTTTAAACTGCTTTGCTAGATACCTGCTGGAAATGGAGATGTTATTTTCTATGCATTGGGTGAGTTGTGGTGGGGAGAACAGGAGGGGGTAACCCTCAGCCAATACTGCCTCTGATTTTATAAATGGCTTTTTGGAGTGAACAACTTTCAGGGGATCCAACAGCCTCTTCAGTTAGTTGGTAATCACTTTGGAAGGGGTCAGCGTCAGAGCTGGGTTGCATAATGTTGGGTCTGAAATTGGGCTGCATATTCTGCATTGAGGTACACTTTGAGGATTGGAGTCATGACTGATTTGTGGTAAGAATACATAATTCATCACCTTAGTCCAAGCAGCCCCGGGAATTTTGGTCAAAGAAAAGTGGTTTATTGGCATAGGTAGGGTTAGGCTGGGTGGCTGGGAGGTAGGATTTTTAATTAGTTGGAGTCTAAGCAGGCCCCTCATTTCTGGAAATGATAGGAGCTTTGCTGAGAATCTACTGATTTGTTAAATCAGTTGCTGATGCAGCTACCACCTTGAGGGGAGGAGGAGGGAGGATTGTGCCCCAGCTAAAGAAAGTGGTAGGGTTGACAATGGGTTCATCAATAGAGGAGATTAGTGTGTGGGTTGCAGCTCTTGTATTATAATGGCAGCACCATTTTAAATGGTCTGATTTAAAACAGGTGGGGCAGATGGTGCTTCATCCATCCATTTGGGCCCTAAAAGGATGGCCAAGGACAGAGGGGTAATGGTGTGATGTGGAATAGAGAGGGAAACTCAGTGGTATTAGGGCATATAGTTATGAAGGCACAAGGGCCCATGAGTTGGGTGGCTCCATTGGAAATTACCAATTTCAGGATGGGGTCAGAACCATATACTAGCAATTCAGTAATCAGATTTTATATAAGATTTTGTTTGGAAGATGGGTGGAGGAGGCTTGCAAACTGAACCACAAGAGTAGTATCAATGGCCAACTGGGTACAAGTGTTTGGTAGGGGGTGTTCTGGGATACCAGGGGAATTGTAGCTGCAATTGCAGCATTAACTTTACATGTGAGGCCTAGGTTAATATACCTCTTGTAGGGGCAGAAGATAATAAAGCAGCCATGCTGCATAAGCTCCTAGGCTAGTCGTTTAATTTTTTTATCCTTTAGGGGAAAAATCACCATATTCAACCCAAAGGATGAATCATGTATTGCTCCAGGGGAGCACAATGAGGCTACAAGGCACTACCTGTGATTGTGTAAGGTGGAGGGCAATATCCTTGAGCAAGAACACATTGACCCAAGGAGCTAAAGGGACTGGATGATACAGTTTGAACACTTTTCCCATTGGGTGGTAAATGCTAGAAGGGGTTTTGCACTGCCAATACTGGAGCAGAAGGTGGTGGGGATGAGGACATTGGGGTTGTACAGTGTATCAGTACTTTCAAGTTAGTTATTCCTACTTTACTTTTTGTAAATTTACTTGAAATTTATGTCAAGAAGAAAGAAAAGTCCATATACCTAAAATATTAAAAAATAAGTCATAAATACATAGTGTGAATTATATAAATTGGAAAAAGTAAGCCTTTGGGTTTAGGGTCTTTAGCTCAGCTGGCCTGAACAAATTATTGGGATTCTTGCAGCCTTGGCTGAAGAAAATGAAATGGTGTAGAGGAGTCCATTTTGGATGATTCATTTTAGTTGTTAGAGCAATAAGGAGCTTTAGTGCAGGAAAATGAAGCAGTCAAGGAGGCATTTGTTTTGTTATTCCATTTTATAAATATGAGGAGCTTTGGTGTTGGAAAGCAAATGATCTCAGAGGCATTCTGTTTATATATTTTAAATTTGTTATTAAAACAATGAGGAGACTCGGCAAGAGAATATAAAATGATGCAGAGAGTATCTGGTCTTAGCTGTCACACTATTGTGTATAGATTTATTTTGCTCACTCTGGAATTGTTTTAGCTACTCCATACAATGAATGATAGCTTCAAGGGTTATTAGATAGTGGAGGCAGTCTTTAACTTTATGTCTTAATCTAAAGCAGCACTCATAGCATAACTTCTAATCTATCAGATTACTTTTTTGACACTTTGGTAAATAGCAGTCTAATTTATAAGTTATTTCTTGAATTATAAAATCCATTAAACTGTTTGGGAGATAAGTTGGTAGGTCACTTCATCTACAAGCTCTTGGTATGACTGCACCTGTTAAATCTTGTTTAAAAATGGAAATGTTTGATTATTGGAGTGACCCTTTGGTGTACATTCATATTTCTCTTATTGCTGGAATAACTCAACTTTGAAAATTATGTCTTTTCTGGGTATCCTAGGAAGCACCTATTTAAAAGCACCAATTCTTATAAAACTTAGTATTGGGATAGTTGACTGGTACTATAAAGTTATAGTATTATTATTATTGGTAATTTCAGCGATATTCCTAGTAAATAATTCATCACTAAGGAAAATCCTACTCTATTGGCTCTACTTGGAAGGTTTTTTAATCTCTAAGGCAATGCACTTTGGCAGGATGGTCAGTTTTAACTATTTATAATGGGACTTATCCTAAATCAAGGATCAACGGTCCCAAAAACTTTTAAAAAATTTGAGATATATTAAAAGTTATTTATTTAAAAATTGGATGTTACTATAAAAATTCATGGGGAAAAATAACTATAAAATAGAAGAGGGAATATTTCAGGATAAGAGCTGGAAGTAGACTAGGAAATTGATTACTAGTCTAATATAGGAAAGCCAGTAGACAAGGAAACATAATGAATAGTGTTGTGTACTAACTAGAGATAGGATTTTGAAATTACCACGTCATCCAGATTATTAGTTATAATAAGTATCTGTTTTATCTGCCGTTATTCAATTTATATTAATATATCCTACAGTGGATGTGGGAGTATTTAGTAATTGGTAACTATTGTTAGGTTTATTTCAATAGAATATTGATACTTTACCAAATTTGATTCTGATGGAAAATTAATGTACTGTCATAGATGATCTCTAACAATGTTTGTAAGGGTTTAATTATTGATTCAACCTTTAATAATTAAGTACCCTGTTCAGATTGGCTATCTTGTTGCAGGTCAAAAAGATGTTTATTTCAGTTTCTTAAGCATTTCCAACTCTTGTATAGGTATTAGTTTTTGAGTTATCTTAAAATAATGTAACCTGCTACTAATGGGTAAATGGTTCCATTACCTAAGCAGGTTGCTGGTTAATAAGGTTAATCCGCTGGGGTTGGATAAAGGCGTTGGGACATGCTTTTTTATATCCAACCATGGAGGGGTTGTGTTGCAAATTTTATAATCTGTACATTCAGCACTCTTCTAGTGTGCCAGGTCAACATTATGAAGGCTGCTAGCCTTACTCTTTAGCCTTTACTGGCTACCTTTTACTAAATCTCATGGATGAAATTCCCTAACTCAGCATAACCAACAAATTCACTCAGTCAATCAACTACAAAAATAGGCACAGAGATATACATATATCTGGATGTCCTAGCTTTATCCTAAAAAATCCCAGATTGTCAGGGTAATCTCCCTTAAGCCCTCATCATCAGCTAGCCATTCAAAAAAGTCCACATGTTGTTTCCTTTTAGCTCAAGTGATAGAGTGGGTGTGCTGACTAAAGTCCAGATGTAATCACTCTTGTATGCCTAAACTCTGGGGACCTTATGATAAATTTTTAAAACATAAAGTGTTACTACAACTCTTAAAACAGATAAAAGAAAGTAAATGGAGGTATTTCTTTAGAAATGAGAGGTAAGGTTTTATGGGTGATAACAAGTATATAATCTCTCACCTGTCTAATTCTTACAGTGATAGAAATTAATGTATTTTCTTCTTCACCTTACACTGGGGTTTAATTTGATCTAGGGTTTGGAAAAAATAACAATTGGAAGGCAACCTCAACAAACAAATTTTAAATGTCATTAGCATCAATTGCTGGCAATCCTAAAACTTAGTCATCAATTGTAATATTCATCCTAATACCCAGTCAGACTCACTTAAACTTCCATTCTCATTTTATCCTAATAAATATATATTACTAAAAATTATTATTATCCTTGGCAACAATTGTTAGTAACTCTAAATAAATATATGATATCAAAAACTAATGATTATTATCAGCACTAATCACTGATGATATAAGTAACGCTAAAAGCTTATCAGCAATTTGGACCAATGCTCTGGAATTGGCTTAACCTCAAAATAGTTAATTTGTTCAACTGATCAAAAGAGAAAGTACAGTGGAACTGAACAGTTGAAGTCTTAAAACCATTAGAAATCGCTGAAATAATTAGCAATTGTGGATGATTAAACTTCACTAAGTTCAGAAAAGTAAGAACTATAGAATGGTCAAAAAAAGAGGGCAGCCAACTTGTACCTTTGGTTAATTACTAATCCTTGTTATTACAATTTATAACAGTTATGGCATGGGTCATGACATAACTGTTAGTTTTTGAGGCACCGCCACCCCTTTTAGAGCATCAGTAAGAGAGAAGCTTTTGTGGGAAGGAGGTAGTTTCATGGTGGTGACTTTAGGGGTCAATTTAGGATTAGTAGTGGCAGGAAAACGCTTGTAAAATTATCAATTAAGTATGTACAAGGGCACAATTGCAGGCTGGAACCCAGATGTTCTCTGCAACGTCAAATCCTTACCACAATCACAGGTACTTAAGCCTTTTTTAACCTGTTGAAAGGCCATAATCTCCTCTATTTTTTCTGGTACCATATCCACAGGTATATCTCTGGGGTCTCAGGAGGAGCCCTCAAAAAGGGCCAGCATATCTTAATGTAATATGGCAAAGCTATGGTACTTTAATAAACTATCCAACTAGTAGGAGGCATGAATCAGCTTATAATAATGCAAAAGAGTCCTATCCTCTTTAGTCCCAGAATTTAAATGGCTTATTGGTATATCTCTAACGTCAAGCATCACAATATCTTCTTATACTTGGGTCCTACCCTTCTCTTAATATCTGCATTATCCTTTTAAGTCTTCATGGAAGCATCTTAATTAGTGTTTACCTCTTATTGTAATTTCTTGATAATCTTGGCAAGGTCACTACATCTTCTACCTTGGGCCTACTACTGGGTTCCATGTTAAAAGAGGGGTTAAACTCATAATTAAAGATAGGAATAGAGCTATCAATAAAAAAGTCTGAGCGTTCACTATGCTAAATTGAGCCAGAGGTAGGTACAAAACCTTACTAATTGAAATGTATGAGTATATCATAGCAGAAATTGTTAAAAACATTGGTTCAACTATTCTATCTACCCATCTGATTGTGATTTGAAGGCAGTTGAATGGTATGAGAAGATCTATATTAACTTATAAGCTCTTTTCAAAAATGGGTGTGATCTGGGGCTAAAGTTATGGATAATCTCATTTAACATCTCATGAACAGATAAGAATTATTACATGGACAGCTTAGCCATCTTAGCCGCTGTTAATGTGGTGTGACAAGGGGTGAAGGGGAAAAACTTGTAAAACAGTTCACCACCATAATGGCATCTTACCCCTCTGACAGGGGCATGTCAGATAATTGCAATTACATATTGTGTGAAGAGCATTTTGGATGAAAATAATGATAAAATTGGCCAAAAGACCCTGACTGATTCTAGGTGGAACCCCTCAAATTGAGGTAATATCTATATTATCACTTCTTGGGCAAATAGCATGAGTTTGGGTAGCAGGGTTACTTCAAATTGTCAGCGGAATCAAGGGAGCCACCTAAAGGTCCCTCCCCATCTTACAACTAATTTAGGTCAACCTACACCGCGGAGACTGGCCCCTTTTATAGGGTGGAGGGGGTCCCGTAAACTGCAAATATTTTCTCTCCCATTGATTGGGTAAAATATACTAAACCTTACCTCTCAGTTTATCCTAACTGCCACTACCAACCATGGCCATTAAATCCAAGCAAGGTGAGTCTTAAGAGCTCTGATAGGTTGCATCCCCATATTATCCTAACTCAGACATTCATAGCCTAGTCCAAACTTTGAGCCTTGACACAATTAAATACTAAGTACTGAGATATCAATAGGGTTTGCTTTAATTCCCTCAAGGCAACTTAATAAAAACTGATAAATTTGACCCTTTGGTTTATTTATAATAATAGTGTTTTTAATATAAATGGTCTATAAACTCTCCTTAAAATATTCAATCCAGAAGTGGATAGTAAACCTTCTCCTGAGAATTTATTGTGGAAATCCAGGGCAGAATAGCACCTGCGATCATCAAAATCCCATGGATGCCACAAGTGGTGCTCACTACAGGGGATCTTATACACCACAATCCTTTGTTAAAAATGGATGAGGTTGGGATAAGCCACCCTTACAACCTCCCTGAAGCTTCTGAAACCAGGCTAGCTGCTGTAGAACAACAGCTAGTCAAATGCTTTATCTTGACTCAAAATCTTGAAAAGCACCCTTTTTATGGGGCCCCTCAAGTGATTCAAAAACACCCAGACAAGTTTACCTCAGGTGAAGGTAGCATTGCCTCGTTCCTCTATGTATATAATCTTTTATGGAAGAAAGCCCTGATTATCATTAAATTAAAACCTCCTCCTTTGCTTGAGTCGCCTGGCCCAAGATATAATGGTTCCAAATATGGCCACGCTTAGCACCTGGACAAAGGTGAAGTAAGCCTTTGTTGAAGAATTTGGTTCAACCCAAAGTTTACGTTGGAGGAAACAGGCCTTCATGTGCCTTAGCATGAAGAAGGGAGAATTGATCTCCTCTTTTGTTGAACAGTTTTATAGGGAACTTATCCACTATTACTTGCAAAAATGCTACCGCTTGATAATGATCTTGTGGCCATTTTAACTGGCTTAGCTTCTCACCCACCTTAGCCCAGCATCTTATCTCCATTAAATGTCACCTCTGGACTATCCATGATATCAAGGAGGTTCTGCTGGAGGTTGCAGATATCTATAACGCTGAAGCTACTTCAAGTGTTGGGTCAAACACTCAGGTTCTTACCATTGAGGATTAATCAACAGTAGCCCTGCCTAAAGGAGCTATGATGATCCCTATGGGCCCCCTATGCTGGTTACTACTCTGAGCCCAGCACCTGTGGTGTAGCTCAAACCTGATCTTCCTCCGCCCAGCCAACCTGAGGTTCTCAAAAGGTAGTAAGTCAGAGTGCACCATCTTCTTTAGAGAAGCGCTCCGTGCTCCCATCTTGCAATCAAGATCATCTTTTGTCAGCCAATGATCCTCTCCAAGTGGTTCCAAAGCCTGCTCCCAAGCCTAAACTCCTTTCTTGGGTGCCATTTGCCACCACTAACAATGAGTTAAATGACCAGGTCACAAAAGTTAAACTGCCTGTTTCACAAAAGCAAACCGCTGACTGACCCAAAGCTGGTATAGTTAAAAGATCCACCTCCATGACGCTATCTCCCTCAATCTCTCATCCAGCTAACTTTATTCTGAAGTCTGTTTCCATGAGGTAGCACAAACCCCCTACTTTGAAGTTTAAAAATCGAGCTGTGACAATTTCAACGCCTCCCCAAAAGTTAATAGGATGGAGGAGCAACCCTAGAACCTATCCTGCCATAAGGGAAGCCCTGACCTACCTCATCCCTATGGGCTCCCCAACATGCATTGATAACCACTATGATGATGAATCTGAAGGAGGTTGTAAAGGTGTAGGTCATTATGTTTTAGGAGCCCCAGGTGAAGTTGAGGTACCAGACAGGTTGAACCTGGAAAGAGTGGATATGGCTATGATACCCTGTAGAACTTATCTTTATCAAGTGCTGAAGGGTCTGGAGGTTATTGACACTGCTAATGATGTCAACCATCTCATTGCCTCACTAATATGATCCACCCAGAGTATGCACAACCTGAAGTCTATCTAGGAGAAATATCCTGAGACTGCAAAAGACTAGTTTTCACTCTCCAGCTAAAGGAGATCCTAGCTCTTTCCCCTAACTTGGGTGGAACCTTAGCAGAATTGGAGGTTGTCATTAATGGAGTACAGGTTTATGCTATCCTTGACACTGGATCCCAGTGAATGTTGTGTCCTCAAAACTTATCAAAAAGATAAAGCTGGCCCCTGAACTTGACTACACCCAAGAGTTTGGTACATATGGTCCCTCCAACACATGTGCTATTGAATAAATACTATTATTTGCCCAACCAATTTGTGAAAATCATCTTTTCAGCCACCATAGTGGCCTTGGCTAACAATGCCTATGGTCTTCTCATTGGTACACAGTTTATGCTGGAATACAAAGAGATCATTAACTTGGAGCAGGGCTATCTCTCCCTGCTTATCTATGAGGTCCCTGATTCAGACCAACACTGAGCTTAACAAAAAGGAGTAAGATTGCACAGTGGAATACCCCTATTCTGCCTAATCCCTGCACTACACCATGGTGGAAAAAAGTACAAAAATGTTGCCTCCATATGTGGATGCTCTAGAAAAGTATCCCTTTCTATTCGTATGAAGAGGTATTAATCAGGGCAGGTGAAAAAAGGTAGTTGAAATGAAAATTACCATACAAATCCCCCACAACTGTCTGTTGCACCTAATCAGCATTGATGTAGTTAGACTTTTTGAGCTTAAAGTCTTGCCAGGTGTGCTAGGCTAACTTATCAGTGACCAATCAATCTCTTATAGGTGAATCTCACCACAAAGGACATGGTCATCAAGAAGCATTAAAGAGATCTGAAGAGGCCTGCTAGTCCCTATTGAGGACATTAAACAAGTTCACTTTATTGGGTCTATGGCGGATATGGGCCTACCCGCATACCAATCGCTATGCACTCTACCTACTGTTTATACTTCTGATGAACTAACCCCGGTGAGCTTAACAAGGTGCACACCTTACTAGAGTCCTATAGTGATATCTTCACTAACGCTGATATTGACTATGGACATATGAAAGGTTGGAAACATACCATAGACATTGAGGATGCTCATCACATCCAATCTAAACCCTACCATTAAGATAAAAGTTGAGGAGTTACAGATTTGGATGTAGCTAAAAATCAGTTATTTGACGCTGGGTTGCTGGTGCCATCCCAAAACCCTTGGTCATTGTCACTTCTCTTGATAAAGAAGAAAAGTGGAGGTCATCAGGTAGTTATGGACTACCATAAACTGAACAACCTCACCAAGAAGGATAGTTATTCTATAACCCACATTGATGATTCCCTAGCTCAACTCTCCAGCTCTAACTTCTTTTCTGCCATGAACCTGGTAGCAGTTATAAGCAAATGGACCTCTCTCCCCAATATCAGGAGAAATGTGCTCTTATTTGCAGTGAGGATCTCTTCCAGCCTACCTGACTACCTCAAGGGTTATGCATCGCCCCTGCAACTTTCAATGAGCCATGGACCATAAATTGCAGGATCTGAAGTTAAGTTATGTCATTGTTTACATTATGACATCACAGTGTTCTCAAAGTCCTTTAATGAACATCTTGCTCACCTGAAGGCAGTGTTTCAGCGCCTACATGAGTCCAACATCAAGTCAAAGCCCACCAAGTGCACATTTTTCCAGAAAAAATTAATTTTCCTGGAACACATCATTTCACTGGAAGGGATTCAACCCCTCCAAGACAAGGTTGAAGCGATATCCAAAATGCCTGCACCTAAAAACTTTCATAATATACAGGTATTCTTGGGCATGTTGGGGCATTACCATCAATTCATCCCCAAGTTTGCCCAGCTCAGAGAGCTAATCATATGTCTCTTGGCTAAAAACACTCCATTCCATTAGATGCTTAACAAAAAGCTGCATTTTAGACTCTGAAGGAGTTATTGTGACAACAGCCAATCCTCTGTCACACTACTATGACAAGCCCTTCATGTTGTCCACAGATGCCTCTAATTATACCATTAAAGCTATCTTAGCTCAATTGGAAGAGAATGAGGTCTATCACCCCATGTCCTACTTCAGAAAATTGCTTTCAAAAGCTTAATGAAACTATAGCATCACTGAGAAGGAGTGCCTGTCCATCTTGCTTGCTGTCAGATACTATCACCCCTTTTTATATGGGACATCATTTAAGGTGGTTACCCACCATGCCTCTTTCTAGATGTTGAAAAATATGAAGGACCCCACTGTACGGCTGGCTTGCTGAGCTCTGAAGCTCCAGCACTATGATATGACCATTGAGCACTAGGCAGCAACCCGCCATATGAATGTAGATGGGTTGACATAGATGCCCATGTCTCCACTTAGTCTATAGTGAAGCTAAAAGGTTACATAACCTACTCATGACTCCTGACATGTGGGATGATGTAGATGAACTGGTACAGAATATGCTAGACTCAGCACTTCTGCAACACCAAGGTGGTATGTAAAAGTTTATACAAGAAGATATGAATAAACTGGTTGCCTTATCTCTGGCCATCAAAGTGAGTACCTGTGATCCTGGAGTCTCACACTATCATGGGCCATGGCAGAGTCTGAAAAACCTATGAGTGAGGTAAAGAGCGATATTACTGAGTTGGCATCATGGAGATTATAGCTGAAGTTCTTGATGCCTGTCTGACCTGCGAAAGCAATTCAGCTTCAAGACCTGTTATCAGTATCAACCTTAGATGACCCAACAAACCTTTTACATCATAAGTTGAATGTGGTAGTTCCTCTCCCTCAAACTATTGGGGCAATCGTTATATCTTGGTTGGAATTGATAATTTCTACAAATGGGTTGAAGCTGTGGTCCTCTCTAATCAAACTGACAAAGCCACAGTTATCTTCTTGCATCAATATATCTTCATGTGGCATGGTTGCACACAGGTCCTCCTTTGTGACAATGGGAAAAATTTCACTTTCAGAGTGGTAAAGCTCCTTGCCACCTCCTCTGAGAACACAACATCTCTCTCAACTCCCTATAACCTATCCACAAATGGTGTCATAGAAAGAGTTAATGAAACCCTGGTCTCTATACTCTGAAAAATGGCCAGTTTAGACCCTCTCCACTAAAATCTCTACTTACCCAGCGCGCTCATTGCCTATTGATTAGTTACCATCATATTCTAAAAATGTCCCTTTTCTATATGTTATATGTGTGAGAACCCAGAGTGCCAGCTTTATTAGCCAAAGATATCTTTTTTAGCTCTAGGTGGTCCCAACCTAAAGAAGAAATACACTGATCTTAGCCAAAGATATCTTATCTGACAGGACTGACCCTGAACAAGCCATGTTAAAGTTGGCCCAGCACATCATCCAATTACAATCTGAGGCTATAACTAACTTGGCAAAGACTGTCATTAAAGAAGGTCAAGCTGCTAATGAGAGCCAGGACCCACTTCCATCCTTTCAAGTATCAGACTTAGTACTGTATTCCACAATCAGATCACTCCTAGAAGTATAAAACTCAGATCAATCTGGAAGTGACTGTTCTTAGTCACATATATGAAAGGGGATAAATACTACATCAAATCCCTTGCTTCTGGAGTTACCATCGACTGAGTCTATAGCCAGTTCTTACACCTTTATTCACCCCCTAACACTTTTGAAGAGGGTAATTTCAAAAAATTACAAGTCAAATATTATAAAAAAGTGCTTTGGATGAAAATAACAATATAATTGCCCAAAAGACCCTGGCCAATTCTTGGTGGAACCCCTCAAATTGGGGTAATAGCTTTATTAATACTTCTCAGGCAAATAGCATAAGTTTGGGTAGCAGGGTTACTCCAAATCATCTTCAAATTTAAGAGAGGCATTTAAAGGTCCCTCCCCATTTTACAACTAATTTAGTTCAACCTACACCGCGGAGACTAGCCCCTATTATAGAGTGGAGGGGGTCCTGCAAGGTGCAAATATTTTCTTACACAATGATTGGAATAAAATATACTAAACCTTATCTCTCAGTTTATCCTAACTGCCACTACCAACCATGGCCATTAAATCCAAGCAAGGCGAGTCTTAAGAGCTCTGATAGGTTGAATCCCCATATTACCTAACTCAGACATTCATAGCCTAGTCCAAACTTTGAGCCTTGACACAATTAAATACTAAAAACCAAGATATTGATAGAGTCCACTTTTAATCCCATTGAGGCAACTTAATAAAACTGATAAAATTGACCCTTTAGTTTATTTATAATATTAGTATTTTATAATATAAATGGTCTAAAATCTCCCTGAAAATATTCAATTCAGCAGTAGAGAGTGAACCTTCTCTACAAAATTATTGTGGCTTTCCAGGGCAGAATAGCACTGCGAGCATCAAAATCCTCTGGATCCCACAGGTTGCTCCAAAGTAAATTAACCTAAAGGGAAGTTCAAGGCCCTTCTGCTTTCTGGACCAGTATCAACAACCCTTAAAGGGGATACTGATTAGGTTTGAACCTGTTGCACATAAGGCACTCCTTCATATACAAAGCCACCTGTTCAGAAACCCCCTTACAGTTATACACATGGCAGATAAGCTCCAGGTTTTTTGCCTTTTCAGGGTGCCCCACTGTTATCCTATTTTGATGTTTATAACTAAATTTAGGTGAAGAGGTTTGGAGGGAACCCATAAGATTCCCTAAAAACCAGGTCCATATTGTCCTTCACATAGTACCCCATCATTAGATTCTCTTGGTTCAAGTTGCATTTGGCAAAGATCTGGTTATATTTTGAGGACAAAGGTTGCAACAATATTACCCTTCAGAGAATACCATATTTTTATAGATTTCTTAATAAAGTTAGAACCATAGTAAAGGGTGATGATAGAGGACTGATTAGATGTGTTATTACTTCTTGGAATTACCAGTTGAGTCTTATGAAGCTCCATTTCCTTGTCAGGAGCTAAGGCCAGGTTAAAACATAAGTCATCTACTAAGCCATTCTCCTTGACTTTTGTGAACTCATTAAAAGACAAAAACTTAGAAAGAGTCTCTTGCCAATGGGTTGATGTGGTTTTAGTATATGAGGAGTGTGGTATTACACCAGCGCCCAATGGTCAGTACAGATCCATAATAGCTGGGAGGAACCATATAAAATAATGGTGCCAGTAGGTCAACGCTTCCACTTTTTAGTAACTCATAATAAATTTACAGTGTAATTTAACTTGGTTAGGGACATTTGTAGGAGAAATAACCACTGGATACTCATTTTTATTTGTAACTACTTACAATAAAGCAGCAGAAATAGTGAGTTGGAAGCATTGCTGGTCACTATAAACTCATTTTCTTACCCATGTGGTGAAGTACAGATTTAGAAAGCAACTTTCACTTCCCATCCTAAAATACATCCTTCAGTTCAAGAGAGCACTGAAAGGATTTAGCACCAATGGTTTTATACTAGGGTGCACCAACATCTGTCAAGATAAGCATAAACTTCTTAAGGAAGGTGAATGCCTCAAAAAAGCTTTGTAAACCCTTTTCTAAGGTTGAGGTGGTCCATGAAAATAGATTTCTTCTTGTCCAGAGTGATCATATGAATCTGGACAAACATAATCATTCCCAAGAATGTGACCTGGGACTAAAAAATTTACATTTGCTCACCTTCAACGTCAAGTTAGCCACTCTAAAGTGTAAACTACTGTCTAAGAGTGGATATCACAAGACAACTGATCCATCAAAACCCAATATATTATCCATATAGCCCACAACACACATGGCCAACAGATTTCCTAATGCCACATCAATAGAAAGTTGAAAAATTACAGGCAAACTTTAGACCAGATGTTAAGATTCAGATTGAAAATTCCTTTTCTGGTAAAGACTATGGTGAGCCATTCCTACCCCTTTTTAATGCATACTTTGTTAAAGATGTTTAATGCATTTTAGCTTAATGATATTATTAGCTTTCTACACATATCTGGCAATTTGTGCCTCCATAGGGATAGGATGCAGATTAAGCATAAAAACATTTTTTAGCTTACCAGAATCTACACAAGAGCATAGGGTACCATTATCTTTCCTTATAAAATATGAGTGTGAGCATACTAGAGAATTATACAAAAATATATATCCTTTGACTAGTTTCACTGTAAATCAAAAATTCTAGATCTGCCTCTCCCCTCAGCGTTAAGGTAGATGGAAGAGGATATGTGAAGCAAGTCCACATTAATCTTAAAATTTCAATCAAACTCATAATGTTCAGGTAAAACACTTGTAGTTGCCACATCAAATGGGGACTCTAAGCTCTACAAACAGGGAAGTAAGGATGTTTCTGAAGTGAGCACCTGTAGAGGTGCAAGAACAAACTTTATAACAAAATGGTTATTGTGGCAAAATTGCATTAAATGTCTACTATGAACATATTAATCCCTATTTTTTTGCTATTCTTAGAGCTAAGATCAATATATTGGTCTTAAATTAAGTTTTTATCAAATTCTCACCATCACTCTACTTTTAGGATAATTTTCATAGCATGTTTTGACTGCCAGGAGGTGGTCAGCAATTTACATCTTACTACTAAATTTAACTAGACCCTAAACTTCCGGTGTGGAAATCACTGTGAGGCAATTGCTCTAATTATACCACCAGTTAAATTTTTTAACTCAAGTTAGTCAGCTAGGTCTTTATTTATAATTTTTTAGGGTATCTGCATTCATCAGAATAGTTTTCAAAACTTTTCCAAGGAAGGAAAAAGAGTAGCAGAGAACATAAAGTACACATTATACTCTTTATTCATTCTAAAAATCACAAACAACTCACTAAAGAAATCATTTCAGGCATGAACACGCCACCAGGATATATTTTTATTACAAAAAAGGAGAGGGTTTTAGCCACTTTTATTACATAAGAGACATATTCTATCTGGGTTTCTGCAATAACCTATCAAATTCCTTATTGAAACACTATTTTTTTCAGTTACCTGGGTGCAGCAAATCATAGTGTTTCTAAGGCGAGGGTTCCCTATAGTTGTTTGATATACAATTATTAGTTTAGGGCTAGCCCACAAGAGCTTATTATCAGCTTATTTGTGTTTAACAGTTGCCATTTAAAATACCATAATCAGGTTCCAGAGGTAGATTCTTCAATCTGATTGCTGAGTTGAATGTAGATAGATATTACCAAACCAGTGAGACCCCTTCAATGATGTTTTATTTTGTTTTAATAGAGGTAACTCCAATCAACAATTTTTATCAGATTTTTATTAAACCAAAGGCATGATGGTGATAGACTCTTTTCAGACTGCAGATTCCAGTTAGATTGACAAGTTCACAACTAAAAAGGCAGTCCTTTTTAATAAGATGACTAATTTTGGGGCCAGTAGTTGTAGGGGTCCCCACAGATGCAACATACATGGCTAAATTAATAAACCCATTGTCAGTTAGAGCAGGTAAATTCCATAAAAGTCTGACAATCATCTGATCAAAGTTGTCATGAAGAGACAGCCATCCTGGGAGTTTTACCATTCACATCTAGCTTCAAACAAAAAAAGTTATTTTTATAAATCAGAAAGAGGGATGGCCTGGGCCAACCACAGAATTCATATAAGTATAACCCCATGGCAGCCCACCTAATGAAGGTCTAAGAACTCATGGACGTTTATAGGGAATACAAGTCTGGTTGAAATGCTTCCAAAAGGAATTTTAAACCTTTTATGGTTTTCCATAAATGCAGCTGAGCTCTGAGAATTATAAAGCTCCAGTCAACCAAATTAAGTAAAAGTCAGCATAATAAGCTGGCACTGAGAGAGGGTGGAAAAGGGCTGTTCAGTGAGGTACTTATAGAAGATATAGAAGCAGTAAAATCCAGCGCCTGTTTAACTTAAGAAAACATCTCTTGGATAGATTTTTACTAATTACAGAAATCATAATAAAGGGTCTAAAATTACCAGTTATGTTAAGGAAGGTAGGAACCCTCCAGTTGGCTATAGCAAAGAAACTCCAAAATGTAACACAATCAAAACAAGCAAAAAATAGTGATGAAAAGCACACTTACCATGACAAATAGCAAAGCACCCAATTCATGCTCAAAGTGAGTCCTAGATAAGTAATATCATGCATGTATAGTAGAAGGGTTGGACAACTTTTGTGAGGAGAGGTTGTATAACCCCCAATTCCTGAAAGGTGATGGAGATCAAACCCAGTTGTTATAGGATTACTTGTAATTAAAAGAAAACAAGGCCCTAAGGATGGAGCTATGCTAAGTTGTCCAAAATATAGTATAAAAAATTGTAATAAGTACCATATATATAAGAAAGTGACAACTTGGGGAAAATTTAAAGAGGAGTTCATAACTAACTGTAAGTTAGAGACTAGGCCATTTTTGATTAATTAGAAGTTATATAGATATTACCAATGGCAGAAATATATCAGCATCCAACTTCAAAAGTATAAAATGACTTAAGTTGTTGGATATCATTTTGAGGAGGTTTGCGGTTAGGTCAGCCCAAAGATTTATATAATATTTTTCATTAAATTTATTAATAAAGGAGATGACTAACAAAGAACTTGTTTGACAAAAATGACTATAAGGCTGATTGTGGGGGTAGGATGAGTCAACTTGTTGTGGTACTAAACCAAAATTAGACAATTAAATTAAACTACCATTGATGGAAGTACCATAGCTTAAGTATTCCCAACATTTAATCTAGTTATAGTTATCTTTGTCAAGTTTGGTTATATTGTATATAAAATGTGACCCAAATCTCTTACTTGACATTATAACATAATGACTCATTTTTGTGATCATAAAACTTGTAAGTTTCAAAGTTGTTTATGTAATTCTGACAACCTCATCATGTGACACCTTTGTACTAATCTAGGCATGCTTGGCCCTTACTCAGCTTTAGTTCATGTTTTAATTCGAGATCATGGGATACATCCAACTTGATACCTTTGAATTACCAACCTCCTCGTTGTTTTTAATGTATACCAAGGATCTTTATGAGACATGACAAGCCAGATAAGCATAAGGATTGTATTGGATGCTTCTTTTTGCAAAGTTTATAGTGTGGAAAATCATCTCATTACATTAACTTTGGTTTTAGTCACCTGGACAAACTTGAACTTAAGGAGTTAAGGGTATTGAGGAGCGGTTATTTTACCCCACTCCAGAATGGCAACCTTTGTCTACACATAAGTGATGATGGTCAGTGCACAAGGAAATTTTTCAATCTTTATGCCATTAAAATTATGGCACAATACCACTCTAAGCTCAGAAAGGAATGTTCATCCTTTAGCTCAGAATTGGATCCAGTTTATTCTCTGTTGATAAATTATAAAAGCTTTAGGTGATTTTAGTCTTATTAAATTGTCACAGGCTTTGAGTTGTAGCAAAGAATTAAAAATAGTATATATATATATTAGTTGAAGGCGATTTTTCATAAAGTTATTGAGGCTGGAATCCTTTGTTGCAGAAAAATTTAATGTATTGTTAAAACAACATAAAAAGTGATCAGGAGGAGTTTATTTAGCAGAGTTGAAATAACCATTTATATAGTAAGGGAAAAGTGTCTCAGTTTCTTTTACTTTTGAATGTCATCAAGGGGATATAATAATCTTGGCTTATTTAATCTAGAACGGTATTTATGTGGTACTATTCATTTAGATAACTTTTATTATACCACTCAAACTTCCTTTTTAAATGAGGTCATCATAATTGGGACTTTGTATTGGCAATTCAGTGGCTCCTTGAAAACAAAATGATTTGATTTTGGTTGGGAAATAATTCATTAGCACCAGCAGGGTCTAATATATTGTTAGTAAGATAGATGACTACTAATAAAATGTTATCTTGTTTTGATGAGTGATTAGTTGTGATTTAAATGGGGTGGCTGTCTCAGTTGTTATGAGCAACCCATTGTAATATAAGAGAAAATTTTTGAAGAGGAGAAATTTGGTTTTTGAAGGCCCTCATCTCAGATGATATGATAAACTTGTCATAATTTCAGCAGCCCTGTAAAGGTAAGCAATTTAGTTACTAAGGCAGTTAGCTTGGCTAGTCTGAAAAATATATCATTTATTTAAAAGGCCTCAGTGAAAGTAGCCAATATAGTCATTGAGGCCTTCCAGCACATCTATTCAAGTAATTATTTGAATATAAAAACATTGTTAATGGAAGGTTATTTGGTCACAGGTTCATTTTTGCTGTTATGTTTATTTGGTATACTTTCAGTTGTAATTGATTTTTTACCATGTTTGAATGAAGCATTTGGCATGGTATGTCAAACAAGCTATCAAAGTAGTGATGTTCCCTAATTACCTTTTTATATCAATTATTCTTAATCTGCTCTAATTGGTACTTGCAGCGTTAAGCATCATTATGAAATGATATTTAAGACTGTGCAGCATTGCAAGCTTATCAGCTGTGGGTCAGCATTTTCTCTATTTTCTTCCCATTTTTTGAATCAAGCTCTTTTATGTCAGCTTCATCAGAAATTTCTTAATCATTTATTTAGCAATTTGGAAGTTATAGTCCAACTAAAAGAATTAATTTTTAATTTAGAGAGTTTAAAATATCAATTTCATGTTTGGCAAGAGTATAGTGCACTAAGGGGAGGATACCTCAGTGGTAGAATATGGACCTTCTACCACTGCCTCCCTGAGTTTGATTCTAGTACAGGAACTTTGGGTAGGGGATTACTATGACTGTGTTGGCGTTGCGCACCAAAGCCCCAAACTGATATAGCAAATAGCAAAGGCGGTCCATGGAGTTCCTGGCCTATCAAATGACATGCGTGGAGGTTTTCTGGATTTTATACTCGTTTTCCATTCATTCAATTTCTTTTAATTGATGCAGTATCATCCCTAGGTTGTCCCACCTCAAATAAAATTTAAAAGAGTATAGTGCACTTAAATAAACCTATCTGTATGTCCAGCACTATTTGTTGCCTAACAAATAATATTTGGTAGATTAAGTGAGCACTAAACTTCCATAGAAGTGTTTTGCTATCACTTGATATATCATATGCTTCTCATTTATATTTTAAATATAGATTAATTAAGTTGTGCAGCTTAACTTTAGGTATAATGGTTGAAAGCAGAGTTGTTACCATTACAATTGTTGAGATTTTATGAAGGTTAGAGACCTGTCAGGGAGCAACATTATTCTCTGAAAGGTGGGACAAAGAGTCATCCAGACATGTCATGGAAGTGAATGAAGAATATTTAGACCGGCCTGCCAGTTGGGATGCTTAAGCAGCCAAAAATCATGCCATAATGCCAGAGGCATTGCTGACCAAATGACTTGATATGGAGCCAGGCATTGGGAAATAACGAATTGTTGATGCAACACAACAGTGAGTATGATCCCGATGACAAACCACAATGAGCCCATTCCCAACCCAGGGGGTCTTGCTGCAGGGGGTGGGATCACAGAGATGGTTTCAATAATTTTAATGGAATATGGGGTCATTTCAATTGGGGAGGCAAGGAGACGGGTTCTCTCTTGCAATTGGTGGACATAAGGCCACAAGAATCCCATGTACTGTTGCCGGAAGTTCATGATAATGGGGTTGTAGAGCCAAAAATATCAGACTCACTGAATCCAATTAATGACGGAGGGGATCATAGTGACCAAAAGTACTGGTAGAGCCCATCCGGTATATGGACCAACAGGCCACCAGGGAAACACCATCAGGGATGCAGTCAGAAGGGTTAATACAATAAAAAAAATTGTTTGGTTTTTTGGAAAAATTTATTGAAAGGAAATGAAGAAAATCAACCAACAATTTACTTAGTGCTATGCAACTGATTAAATATTGGTCAATTGGGGTAGTGAAAAGCTGGGATCAGGACCCTCAATTTCAACCTAATTGGCGAATTAATTGGGAATGGGCGGGTTTGTTCCTTGAGAACTGGCATCAAAATATTGGCAGAGGGCTGAGTCACTGTTAGTTCAACCTCAAATGTCTGAACCAAAGCTTGGGTATGTTTCCAATGGTTGGCATGATGGCATTTGGCCTGATGAGCAACAGGAATCCACCAAGGGCACACCCACATAGGGTTGGGTCCATTTGGTTGGGAACAGATTTGGGACGGCCAACCCACCCACTTTTGGTCACTGGGCTTTCATTTGGTCAGTAGCATCACATTGGCCACAACACCTGAATTGTCAACAGGAGACTTTGAACCCTCACCGAAAGTGTCTGATGCTATAACCTGCCCATCAAGGATATCCCTGACAACTTTGGTAGGGAGGTGATTTGCTTGATTGACCAATTAATTGAATTGAGACCATCAGGCATTCTGGCCAATAACTCAGTCTTCATGCCTTTCTGGCCACTTGAGATCCAAGCATTGGCCAGATTACCACTCAAATTAAATTTGACAATCTTGGTGCAAATTTTGCTGATTCCACGTAACAGTTCTGCTGAGGTAAGTGTGGGTACTGGGGGTGGAATCCGAAGTGGAAGGGCTGTTACCCAGTGCTCATCTACTACGTGAGTGAGATCGCCCTGAGTAACCAGGGGTACTGCCATCCTCTTTGGTGTCTTCTTACTCATGAATGGGAAAATGGCCTGATCAACAGCCAGAGGACGTTCCCTGGGACTTACATTACCCTTTCCTTTTTCCAAAGGAAGGGCACCACCACCGGAAAATTGCACAAGAGCCACATTCTTGTGCGCCTTGGGTAACTTGATCGCCATAATTGTCGCAATTTTTGGGGGGAGGAGTGTGGAGCATTGGGGTGGGATTTGTGGAAAGCTTCAACCAGGGCCATGCAATTAGTGCAATTGCGCGCCTTGACTCAACTGTTTTTGTAGGCTGGATACCCTTTCCAAGCCACGAGATATTGTAATAAACGTCAGGATTTCTGGGATGCCAGGATAGCCTCTACCTCGGCCTCTTCCCCATTATTAATGACAATCGGTTCCAGTTCCATAGGAAGTGTACCCTTGAAGGGTGAAAACTGTGAATCGTGGAAAACAGGATGTTGCTTCCAATGTGCAGGAAGCTTCAGGCGGAACGCCCCATTCCCCAGTACCTCCTTCACCGAATGGGGACCTAAGCATTCACTAGCAAATTTATGGGAAGGGGCTTGAATTTTTAAGTGATGGGTATCAAGCATGATGTAGGAACCCACCAAAAAATTGTGACCTGGAAGGTGCTTATGATCCGCGAAATGCTTGTAGTCATCTATGGCTTTAGTGAGGAGTTCCTGCACTAAGGCTTGAGTCGACCTGATGTGAGCAGCGTGATCTGTGGCAGCTTGAACCGCAGGATGCAAGCACAGTCTGACCAAAGACAAAGGGTTGTAACCCAGCGTTGCTTCATAGGGGGAAAACTCCATGGACACATGGGTCCCATTATTATAAACAAATTGAGTGAGAGGAAGTCATTTGCCCAAGTATCCTGCGTGGCTGCAGCATAGCAGCGCAGGTATTGTTCAAGAACTTGATTAAACCGCTCAGTTTGTCCATTAGACTGGGGATGATATGCCGTGGAGTGACAGGGGGATATTTTCAGAATAGATAGAAGTTCACTCCAAAACCGTGTGGTGAACTGGGAGCCACGGTCACTGATGATCTCCTGGGAAAGACCAAACATCAAAAACACATGGTGTATGAAAAGACGGGCAGTTTCTTCTGATGTAATTGTGGAAGTACAAGTTTTAAAAAGGGAAAATTTTGTGAAGCAATCCACCACCACCATCACCACTGTGAAACCATTAGAACAGGGGAGTTTGAGGATAAAGTCCACGGACACCAATGTCCATGGCCCCTCCACCTGCTGTAAGGGGTGCAGGAGGCCATTTTTACTGGAGTGATCCAACTTAGCCCTGGTGCAAGTAACACAATCAGCAATCCAGGCTGGAACCTCTTTTGTCAGTCCTGCCCAATTTGAAGGTCCTCTTAATCAAATTAACGCATTTCTTGTTGCTGGGATGTCCAATTGTGGGGGGATTGTGATGTGTGCAAAATACCTCCAATAGGAAGGAAGGGGGAACCCAGATGCAGGACCAAAAGTAAATGAGTCCCTCCATTAAGGAGTATAGGGAATGTTTGTGAATCGGGTGGGCCAATTGCTTGACCAACTCCAGCCCTCAGGGCAAGCCATTTGACTAGCTAAAACCTGAGCCACTAGCGGGGCGTCTGGAGCCAAAGTGACGAACAAGACAATGGGGGGACAATCGACAGAATTTGGTTGGCAGGAATCATGGTAACAAGATTCAATTCCTCCAGGTCTGAGGAACAGTGGGCGGGGCTGTGATTTATAAGATTGGGAAGCACATTGCTTTCCCCTTTTATGAATTTTTATTTAAAGTTAAAACTGCACAGGTCCCAATAGGTTCAGGCTTTCCAGTTTGCCAATTTTTGGGGTTTATAAAAATATAAAAGAGCCTGATGATCCATGCAGACCATCAAATTCATGTTGAGCACCCTGCAACAGATACCGCCAATGAATTAATGCCCACGCAACAGCAGCTAATTCTTTGTCATATATGGCCCAAGACTTCTCCATTGCTGTGAAATTCCAGGAAAAGTAAGTGACAGGGTGTTCTAAACCATCATGCTCCTGAAGCAATACCGCTCCTACTGCTACCAATGAGGCATCACATGCAACAATATATAGCTTAGTGGAATTAGCATGCTTCAAAATGGGTGGAGACATGAACACCTCTTTGATCAATTTAAACGCCTGCTGGCATTTGGGCATCCAACGAAATGGTACATCTTTCCCTGTAAGGGGGTGGAGCGGTGCGGCCAGCTGGGAAAGTGCCATGGAAAATTTTTGTAGGAAAATAATGGTTCCCAAGAAACTCCAAAGTTGTTTCTGCATAGTCAGGGTTAGCCATTCTCAGATTGCATCTAATTTGTTAGGAGGAATTGCATAGCCATCCTTGAGGATGAGGTTCCTGAGGAAGGTAACCTCCTCCTTATAAAACTCGCACTTGGAAGGCTTGACAAACAAGCCTGCATTATGCAAGGCGGCCACCACTGCTTCCAAGTCAGTAGCATGTTGTTCAGGAGTCGAGGAGTGAATCAGGATATCATCAATCTATGCAACTGCACAGGTAAACCGGAGGTCACCCAATACATCTTTGATCAAACATTGGAATGTAGTGGGAGCATTTTTCAGCCCAAAGGGCATTACACGGAATTGTAAAATACCATGCTTCATCCTGATTGCTGTTAACCATTCCTGCCCTTTCATTACCCAAAGTTGGTTGAAGGCGTTCACCAGATCCAGCTTAGAGAACACTTGGGATTTGGTGATTTCCTGGTTGATCGTCTGCTCCAGAGGTAGGGGGTAGGGATTGGAAACTGTTACTTTGTTTAAATGGCCATAATCTATGCAGGGACAAAGGAACCATCCGCCTTTCTGGCGAAGATGATGGGGGAGGCGACGGGCAAAGTCTCCTTGAACAACCACCCTTTTTTCAGCATATCGTCCAACCAGGTATTGAGTGCAACCTCTTGCTCTGCTGTATGGGGATACAACGGGCAGTTGATGTTCACCAACTCCACGGTCATTCAAAACCTGCAATTGAACCTAGTGTGCAGAGGCAGATGATCCGCCTTTTCCAAGTCAAAGATTCTCTGATAGCGCATTAAGCTCTCAGGAAAATTGGCCAGAATGCCCGCAGAAGTGACTAAGGAAGTGATAGAACTGGTTCCTTGTGTCTTCTTAAGGGTGTCAATCAAGGAAAATTCTCGCTCTAGATGATCATTAGCAAATAACAGCATAATAGACTCCAAGTAAATCTTCACATGTTGTTGGCGCCACCACCCCACACCTAAAATCACCAGAAACACTGGGTTCAGCATGGCCAAAAATTGATTACAGAAACTAAACTGGTGGATTGATAAAGGTACTTGTTGGCGAAAGACATACAAGGTCTGGGAAGCAGATGAGGCCACCATCACTGAGGGACCTGCATCCATTCCCAGTTCCAATTGTTGAGCCAGTTTGACACTCATGAAGTTCCCTGCAGCTCTAGTATACCAGGGCCTCAAAAGAAACATGGTGCGAGCTGACACTAATCTTCATGGGCAATAGGAAATAAGAGAAACTTTGTTTATTCAAAGATTTGACCAACTCGTTTGTGAATGAAGAAATAACTGGCATATTGGGGGTAAGGTTGGGGGCTTTCGCTGGAGCGAAGATTGAGAGTATGAGGGCGGGGGACTCGACCTCCTCCATCTGAGCCATAACAGAATCATTTATAAGTGGCTCTGTATCAGTTAACTCAGACCCAGGGTTTACAACAGGATTGGTACCCAAGCCTTACACTAGTTTGGAGATAAGCGCGTCATCAGCGTCTACTTTGGGTAAGCCAATTATAAAATTCCCTTCTGATAGTGGGATACATGACGGGGCAAGGCGTTGATGGTGGTCGCAGTGGCACATATTTGATCCACTGTTCCTTGGATGGAGGACCAGGCCTCGTGATGAGAGGAACCCAAATCCAAGCCTGATCTAAAGGCTGCCTGAAGCATATTGATAGAGAGACCAGATGCGTGGGCCAGTTCATGGAAGGTAGAAATCAAAGAAACTAGGCTGGGGGCTTCAGCCATGGCATAAATCAGTCTGAATAGGTGGTCTGATTGTGACACAGGGAGTTTCAGGGCAGTTAACATGACAGTCATCAGTGGGGTGGAGTCTCCTGCTTGTGAGGAAGAGTGCAAAAGACCTCTCACCCAATGGCAGGCATCCCCATCCACAGCGTCTAACAACGCAAGCCCTTGTTGGGCATGGGATAACGTGGAAGCGTTATTAAGCGCAATTGCTGTACACATTTACACTTTGGCGAGTGCATCAAGAACTTGATTGGCGTTCTCTTAGTAGGGGACACTTGAACTTTCCTCCGGGCTAGTGGAAGGGGTGGAGACACAATCCACACAGCTTGGGTGGGTTGAAGAAGATCCCCCAAGGTAGAGTGGACACTTCTCTCAAAGTTGGAAAGTGACCAAACAAACAACAAACAGCAAACTACTGATTGCAAATTCATTTGGTAAAGGGTAACCACTGCAGAACCCAGTTCAAAGAACAAGGTGGAAGTGGCTGAAAATAATGGTTGGTCAATTATGTCATGGAAGTGACAGAAAATTTTAGACTGGCCTGCCAGTTGGGATGCATAAGCATCCAAAAATCAAGCCAGAATGCCAGAGGCATTGCCAACTGAATGACCTGATATGGAGTCAGGCATTGGGAAATGACAAATTGTTGATGCAACACAACAGTGAGTATGATCTCGAAGACAAACCACAATGAGCCCACTCCCAACCCAGGGGGTCTTGCTGCAGGGGGTGGGATCACAGAGACGGTTTCGATGAGTTCAATGGCATATGGGGTCATTTTAATGGGGGAGGCAAGGAGACGGGTTCTCTCTTGCAATTGGTGGACATAAGGCCACAAAATTCCCATGTACTGTTGCCGGAAGTTCATGATAATGGGGTTGTAGAGCCAAAAATATTAGACTCACTGAATCCAATTATGACGGAGGGGGTCATAGTGACCAAAAGTACTGGTAGAGCCTATCCAGTATATGGACTGACAGGCCACCAGGGAAACGCCATCAGGGATGCAGTCAGAAGGGATAATACAATAAAAAAATAGTTTAGTTTTTTGGAAAAAATTTATTAAAAGGAAATGAAGAAAATTAACCAACAATTTTCTCAGTGCTATGCAACTGATTAAATATTGGTCAATTGGGGTAGTTACAAGCCAGGATTGGGACCCTCAATTTTGACCTAACTGGAAAATTATTCGGGAATGGGTGGGTTTTTTCCTTGAGAACTGGCATCAAAAACTTGGTGGCAGGCCAAGTCGCTGTCAGTTCAACCTCAAACGTCCAAACTGAGGCTCAGGTACATTTCCAATGGTTGGCGTGATGGCGTTTGGCCTGATGAGCAATGGGAATCCCCCAAGGCCACCCCATATAGGGATGTGTCCATTTGGTTGAGAACGGGTTTGAGACGCTCAACCCACCCATTCTTGGTCGCTGGGCTGTTTGTTCAGTCAGTTCATCACATCAGCTGCAACATCTGAATTGTCAACAGGGGACTTAGAACCCTCATTGAAAATGTATGAATCTATAACCTGCCCATTGAGGATATCCCTGACAACTTTGGTAGGGAGGTGACTTTCTCAATTTACCCATTAATCAAATTGAGACTTCTGGGTGTTCCGGCTGATAACTCAGTCTTCATGCCTTTCCAGCCACTTGAGATCTGAGCAACGGCCAGATTAATACTCCAATTAAATTTTATTGATTTCAATTTGACAATCTTGGCGCAGATTTCGCTGATTCCCTGTAACAGTTCTGCTGAGGTAAGTGTGGGTACTGGGGGTGGGATCTGAAGCAGAAGGGCTGTTACCCAGCGTTCATCTACTATGTGAGCGAGATCGCCCTGAGTAATGAGTGGTACCGCTCATCCTCTTTGGTGTCTTCTCACTTGAGAATGGGAAAATGGCCCAATCAATGGCAATAGGACGTTCCCTGGGACTTACAAGACATCACAGAAGAGTTTAGGTGTCTCAAAGCACCTGTTTTATGCAACCAAAGAGGCAAACTCAATATTAGTATATATCATGTTAAATATATTTTAAATAAGAGCAGTAAAAAATTTATTTAATATAAGTTAGGACGAAATAGTTAATTAAACAATAATTAGGAATATAATGGAGGACAGGCGCACTCCATAAGTGAACCTGAGAGTAAACAGAAATACAGAGAATACTGACCATCTAGTACTAAAAAAATACAGAGAATACTGGTCATAGTTTAGGGTTGGAGTTGGACAAAGTTTTAGCTATATCATCCTGTCTGTATTGTGTCTTTATTGGTACTCCTATTATTAGTCTACCATGTGGCGTTTGATCATGTGCCAGTTAATTATTATGGTATTTAATTGTATTCACAGATCAAGATATAGTTGAGAATAGCACAAGATTAACACCTGGGGCAACTGAGTAAGATGATATTGAATAGGTATTTGTTCCTCACATCAATAAAATAGTAGACAATTGGTGCAGATGCCATATATTATTATTCAATGTACTTCTTATAATGTTTAGGTTAAACCAAGCTCTGATTACTGCATGGAATTATACTCACCAATTGTCAAAAGAGAATTACCTCAATCTATCATAAGTGAAATAGGTAATATCCAAATATATGTATAATAAAAGACCGCTCAAGATGTAGTTTTCATCCCAAAAGGTCAAGTAATTGGTGGAGAATTCTGATGTGTTCATTTAATAACCTTAAAGGATATATTTACAATACTAGGGTAAGGTTTGGTGCTTCAGAATTCATAAACCATCATGATGCCATCTGAGTGGATCTAAGAAGCATGCTATTACTAGCATCTCATATGGTTTCCAGCTAACAGGTCAAGATTCAGAGACATGCATTACCTATCTAACCTCTTTTACCTCTGGGTCCTTGGTGTTTAAAGCCCTTTTTGGTGATTTGTCAAGTATGAGCAACAATGGTGAGACTTTTTGTAACATGCAAAACCCTTTTGACTATCAAAAACTTAACCTCAACTCCAATCAAATAAATATTAGGCACAAATTTGGTAATTATATAAATTTATAATGTCATGTAAATGTAAGAATTTTAGCTTGAGATCAATGGAATTGCAGCCTAAACAATATAAAGCAATATGCCAGACCTCACTTTAGTTCAAGTGAAGCCTTGACTTTAGGGTAACAATTTATGAATTACTTTAATTGATGTTGACTAATATTTTACTATCAATATTGGCTTAAAATTCTATCTAATATCCAATTGGGGTTAAAATCAATATTATTATTATTTAGATAAGTCTTAATGAGTCTAATGCCTTGAATCACAAATAATTTTTATATTTCTAAGCACTTAGCAATTTTCCATAATAACGCTAAGTTTACAATATAATTTAATTCTGGACAATTTTTGCTCTTTTTTTAGTACTAGACCTATTAGTACTCCTCTTGCTGATGAGATAGGGAAAAATGCCAAGCTGAGTTAATATCATGTAAATTTAGGCCCAAGACTGTATTCAGTGTTTACCTCCTCTAATCACCCTGGTAATTATCTTATAACATATATTATGCCTCATTATCTATTTGGTTTCTAAATTGCGGATGATGGAAATTAATTAATGTGTTACCATTTTTTGATCTCAGTACAGCCCTCATTTATGATTTCTGATTTACTCCAACTCTAAACCTGCACTGTGTCATCACCTTCTGCATTTATGAATCTCTTTCCACCCTCACATATGGCATTTACCAATTATTCATTACATTACTGATTTTCCTTTGGTACTTTAGATAGTACTAATCTTTTACTTAGTAAAGTACTTTTTTAAAATTCTAAATTCAAATTATTTTAAAGTTCAATTCTTTGAGACAATCATATTTCAATCCCTCTATGAATTTCTAGGAACCTCTGAATCTCTAGAGAAGTTTAAGTTCTAACACAAGTTGTCCAACCTTGGAACCTTCAATAGCCAATCAATTTATCTCAGTTTGTTGTCCTGAGTGCAAAAGTTGATACAAACCAAAAAGTTAAATTTTTGATATAATTAGGTTTGGATGCCTAGTTAATCCTACATTTCTAGGCTGGGACAAGAGCCAATAAAAAACAAAAATTTTATTAGAATAAATTATTTAACTATCTGAGGTTCCCTAAATAATAGATATATGATTTTTATTGTTGTATACATTAAATTCCATGATATCTCAGTATTATATAGAATTATGAAAAAACAAAAATGTTTGTTACATTAACATTACTAAAGGAATCTCAAATGATTCACAATTTAAATAAATGAATAATTTTATTTATTCAAGATTTCCAAAATAAGGATCATTTGATTGCAATCATTGGATATAGAAAATATATAAAATCTTTATATTATATGAAATTATGTACAAAATGAACTGTTTGTTACATAAATAAGGATTCAATTAATCAAATTTCTTACTTGAATTTTAGTGTTATTAAGAATTGCATGAGAATTAGCACTTAGTATAGTAATGACTAGGTCCTTAAGCCTAAGGATGTGTTAGATAGTAGATATTTGATAGTTTATAGGTTAGATTGAAGAAGTCTAAATAAAACTGAAATTCAAGTCAGGGCTATATATCTATTAGGAAAAATACTAACAGATAGTATCAATAGTAATAAATGTTATAAGTTAATACTCTATATGTCAGTATTAACTGTATCTTGATATAGTTTTTAATAGTGTTCTCTAATAAAGACACCTATATACTTAGTTAAAAAGATATCTATATATTATACTCTACAATTACTTTTTTTAGTACTCAAGGGGGATTCATCAATGTATACTCTACAATTACTAATTTAGATATATATTTCTATTGTATCTTACTTAAACTAACTTAAAATCTAAGTTACTATACAAAATTAAAGTAAATTAAAAGACATTAGATTTTATAGAATTATATTAAGTTGTACCAGGCATGAACTATCTTATATAAATAAAATGCATGGCTTCAATTTTAACTAAAGTTTCTTGTGATTTTTAATTATTTTTTATTTAGTTTACCCTTTTTTAATTTTCTAAGAATTTTTTATTTGAGGTGTATTGACCTTGGGTAAAACATATCACACCAGATTTGGGTAGAAAATGAATATAGGATTAGAGGACAAACCCCAAGTACTGGGGGTAAACCCTTCCTGCATGTATCTGATAGACCAAAATTACATGATGTAACTTTACTGATTTCCTTGGCTGGACTGAGGCATGGTGTGAGACTCCACATATATTACTACTCTCTTAGCACAGAGATATTAGATTTCTGCTATGACAAATTTTGAACTTGTATTGTGAGGATTGATAGCAGGACACCAACCTTCCTAAGCTAGTACCACCTTAGTTTTCTAAAAATGATTCTGCTGATTTTTTTAATACAATCTATATATTGCATTTTTAATATCTAAATAATTTACAAAGAGGCTTTCTTATATCTAAAAAGTTTCCTTAATCTCAAAAAAATTTTATATCTAAAATCTCCTTTTGTCTTCTGATATGTTTTTAGCTTGTAGATGCTTTCATGAATCATAAAATATGTCTGCTTACTAGTGAAAAGAAGTGTAAATTGGCATTATGCAAAAACGTATTGATATGTTGTTAGCCCTCACAAAAAGGTTTATACAGACATAGGTTGTTTATGTATTATATTATATGAAATGATTCAGTTTAGACAAATCTGGCCATGTTTATGATACCTATAATTCAAAACTATTAAAATTAATTATAAGCTTTTTTATCAATTTGCTTGACCTTTATTATAAGAAATTGACAAATTCATTAATAAATGTTGAATCTGATCTAATAGTAAATGTCTCCTTGAATAAGATCTTCTTATGCTGACGCTCTTCATCATACCATTACTTTAAACAAATAAAACAAGGTGCTTTCCATAAATTCTTCTTTATTATAATATGAAACATTAGTTCCAATACTGGACGTACTAGACTTATACTACTATATTTTGAGTCTCTTTTTTCTTTTACCAGGTTCAAAACCTATAATTGGTATTTGGAATCTTCACTTTATTACACTAAGGCTTCATAAACAATACCTTATGTCATCCATGACCACAAAGAAACAGATATTAACTTTCCCTTATAATATTACACAAACAACTTTACTTTTCTTTCATTAACAACAATTTTAGGTCTATAATATATAATTATTATTAGCTTATATGGCAGAATCACATATGATAGTTATAAAATATTGACTAAGATTTTTAATTAAACTTACAATTATAATTGATTTCCCTTGTTAGATTTACGCTTGTTCTTTAGCAAAACACTTAATTTAGTATAGACTTTTATAAAAATCGTTTTTTATGATCATATATTTTAATGTATTATACCAATATTATATAATAGAAAATGAAGGCTGGTATAAGCAAAAAAAGATATATTCTCAGAAAATCTCATGCTCTGATATTAAAAGAAAAGTTCCATAAGTCTTATATATTATCCTAGGTCAAGCTTTAGTGCAAAACTCATATATATGTGTATATACTTTGTCTACTAGGAAGTGTAGAGTAGATATTAGTTATAGTTTCATCTATACAAGATTTGAGCACTGTTATTGTCATATTTCATTAATATCTATTATAATCCATTACCTTTCTTTTTAGAAACAAAATATATAAATTTACACCATTTCATATTATTATGTAAAGCTAGGTATTTTATCTATATGTTTTTATAAAACTTAGTAGCATATAATTTAAATTATTTATTTAAGTTTAAAATTAAAAAGATGATGTGGGTAATTAATGTTATAGAAAGCTAAACAAGGCTTAGAGATTATTTGTTTTTTATTTTAATCTTTCTTTTTGAATTCCAATTTCGGTATTAGAGATTATATAATTTTATATAATGTATCAGATTTTTAAAATAGTTTTTTAGATGATGCAATGACATTTTCTAGAAGTTATATTAAAAAAATTAGAAGAGCTCAATTAAAGTCCATATTGATTTATCACTAGCTCACTTTTGGCTTGCATATAACTTTTACCTTAACCATTTTTGCGTTTTTATATATACATAGCATATATAATAATCAATTTAACATCTTATAGTAAATCATAAAATAAAGACACCCTAAATTGATGTTAACTCTTATAGGCACAATGGTCTTTTGAAATATATACATGAATTGTTAGTTTTTATAATTTAGTATAAAATGGTTAATCACCTTCTAGTAGTTCTTCTGTATATGTTTTACATGTATAAATTAAATCAAAAATTATATTCATCTGTTTCAAAGATAGCATTGTTTATGTGATATTATATAGTGTTCTATAAACTCTATAATGGTAATTATATCTATTCTAGTACATAACTAGAAGGTTTTTAGGTTATAAAACTAATCATGTACTAAAAAATATCTTTACCTTTATAAGCATAGTAATGCTAGATGTTACAATCTTGCATAATCTAACTGCACAACAAGGCATCTAAAAACTCTGAATTTACTATTAACATTTAATATTATAAAATAATAGTATCATAACAATAAACTGAACCCCCCAGCATTACATTTATTTTATACAATAAAAACTATGATAAATTCTCTTTAGTTCTTATTGTAGATGACCATCAATAAGTTAAGGAGGTAATTTAAACTATCAATATAAATATTTGACCCACCAAACCGCTTAGCTATAACCATTTAAGTTATCAAATTAAGAAATAACCACTAAACCACTTAACCTGAAATGTTATACTTTCCCATCAAAATATATATCCTTTCATATCTTATATATATATCTTTTAGATATCCACTATGAGAGCGGAAACCTGCCTATGGTTCTCTTACTATACATAATATTAGTGTCAAGTTTGGTTAGAATAGTTCAATTGTTTGGAAGAAGATGTGGAATATACCCAAATACCCAACGTATTGCACCTTAGTTTTATAGAGATTGATACCAAGATAGAGATGATTTTAGTTTTATCAACATCCATCAGAAGGTTAATTGAATTTAGGTTAGCCATATTGTTATAAGAAAGAATTTTCTGCCATAAATTTGATTTCTTTATATCTATCATTACCAAATAAGTGGAAAGCCTTAAATAGAGTACTTCTATAATTAGGTACATAAGTTTGGCAAAATTTGAAAACTAAAATAAACCAAATAAAATAACTATCAGTCAGAAATTACAGTGTATCTTTATATGACAACCCTCTGATAGGTGAGGGACCTTATATTGAATATCTTAATAGATTTAAAAACAGATATGGTTTATTTCTAATCACATTTCTTATTAGGATATCTGATTTAGTCTAAAACTTTGGTGTATAATATTTTATTAATACATTGCTATGAGCCTAAAAAGTTAATTTGAATTAGTTCATTAGGCTCTGAAATCACCATGTACAAATATAGATCCCTTTGTATGATTATATATTGCTGTAAAAGTTTATTGTAAAAATACTCAATTAATAGTTGATTTGTTATATAAATTTATTGCTAAGAAGGCCGACCAGGGGATGGACACTTCTGAAAGTAAACATGAAAGAAAATGAAACTCAGTAACAGGGAATGCACCCCAGAGAATCGATGCTATCTCCTGTTGCCAGCGGGAACGCCACTATGGGGAGGAGGGGGGAACGTGTAAAGGGGCCGTAACCACAATTGAACACATGTGGAGGAAGGGGTCCGAGTTGATAAACCAAACTGGGAACCAGGAGGAGACCAACTGACGGTGACATGGTGGGAGGTACCCAAACATCCAAGCTTGATAGTGGTCCACCAAATGGGACCAGAATCTGTGGACAGCTTCTGGGAGGGTGGGGGTGGAGCCTGTGATGGCATCCAAGACAATAGTGTGGATAGTCCACATGGCGATTGCAACCACCAGAGCACGGAGGGAGGGTGGAAGAGGGGTAATCATGGATAGAGCAAACATACCCCTAGACTGAAGGGATGTGCCTGATCCTGGCAAAGCAGACGTTGAACCTTGCGCCATATCGCTTTAGAGGTAGGGCACTTCTCCAGGGGGTGGAACAGTGTTCCATACTGGCCACACATGACGCAAGATGAGTGTAAAGCGTTAGAGCGCTCAGCCATATGGTACACCTGCCTCAGGCAGCGCCACACATGGGAATGGATATGAGGCAGCAACAGGGGGTGGTGTGCGTATTTCCAAATAGTCTTCTGGGTTAAAGGGAATAAGGGATGTCCATCATGTCCAGGTAGTCCACCCTGGATAGAACATGGGGCCATGTGGGGATCAAGCCATCTTTAATGGGTAGCCCCTGTACCTCCTGTGTGAACTGAGGAAAGGGGCGGCCTCTCTGGGCTGTGTGTCCACAAATACGGATTCTTCACTCAGCACTCCACATGGAGAGGAGGATTCGTTTGAAGTGGGGTTTAGTACCGTGAAAACTTGTGGCTGATTGGTGAGAAGCCCGATATTTCATCAAGGAGTGAGGGTTCAACAGTTTGGTAAGGCCCAGGGCGCGGGAGAAGTTGGAGTGGGCCATGCGGGATCAGTGTTGGGAGGGGAGCATAGGGGCGGTGATGGCTGCAATCCAGGTGCCCGGGATCTTAGCAGTATGGGCTTTAAAGTCAAGCAGGCCCACGCCACCATAGCGACAAGGGCCAAACATGACCTCAAGAAGCACTGGCTGTGGGCGGCCTAACCATATCCATCCTTGTAGAAGGGCATACATAGATTTGAAAAAACCCGGGGAGAAGGCGATGGCGTGGGCTCCAAACCAGACTTTGGAGAGGTTCATAGAGTTGTCTAAAACAACCCTGCCATTAAGGCAAGTAGGGTGGGCTCTGAGGGAGGCGATGCGCTTTGTCACGTTGTTTAGACTATGACTTTCCATTACTGCTGAGGCATACCCGCCTGCTTCCACCCACACGCCCAGATGGTGGACAGGCCCTATGGTAGGGCATGGCACGAAGGGGAGCACAAGTGGGGCGGTGTGGGGTGAGCAGGGAAGGTGAGCACATGTGCAAGCAGATGGGTCAGGCTGGGCACTGGTTGCTGTGGCCCAGCAGGTTTGATACCAATTAAGGAAGATGATTTTGGTTTTGGAGGCGTTCAGTGCAGCATTACTTACCCGGGAATACTCCTGGATGAGAGCTTCAAGCGTGCGTGCATCTTGATTATCAGACACCCTGACCACACAATCATCTGCAAACGCCATCATCTTGACTGGGGCTTGGCAGGTGCATGGACCCCAGTGATGCGGGCATTCACATTTTGAAGTAGTGGGTCAAGGCTAAAGTTATATAAGATTGGGCTAAGGGAAACCTTGGCGTTTGCCCCTGAGAGGGCGGACTACTTCCATGAGGAAGCCAGGGCCGCGCACTGCCATTGTTGCAGATTCTGTAAGCATCATCACCCAGCTGATGAAATGAGGGGGTAAGCGGAATTGGTGGAGGCAGGCCCTGAGGTATTCCCAGTTTACTCTATCATAGGCCTTCTGTTGGTCCAAGAATACAAGTGCCCCAGAGGCTGTGGACTGGCATATGTTAGCCACAGAGTGCACTTTGTCCCAAATCGACCTTCTGGGTATGAAACCAAATTGTTCTGGGGAGATGGTGGCAGAGGCTACAATCCCTAGACATTTAGCCATGATTTTAGTTAAAATTTTGGTGTCCGTGTTAGTTAAAGAAATGGGGCGCCAGTTGGCTAAGTCTAGCTTATCCCCTTTCTTGAAGAGTGTGATGGTTAAGGCATCTTGCCCTCCTGGTAGAAGGCGCATGTTAAGTAATTGACTGGACCAGATTGTCAGATATTTGATAGGGACATAATAAGTTTAGCTGTTTAGAAACTCATTATGGATCATATCAGATATCAGCAATTATGGACCAGGTATATTCTAAGCTTATGCAAAGCTTAGAATCCGTGGCCTAGCGATTTCACTTAATTATATTTGACTATGATGACATGGGCTCAAGGGCTTTGTTGGTTAGGCCAAACTTAAATTTAAGTTTTGATTTAATGACATGGGCATGTGGGCTTTGTTAGTTTGTCAAAATTAGTTTTTAATGCAAGTCGAGTTTTTGATCAAATTAATTACTAATTAGTGATACAAATCGCCTTGGTATGTGCTGCCAATTGCATGTGAAGGTGAATTGGTTCAGCTATTTTGAAGGTATGACAAAATGCCATCTCAAGGATGAATGATGATGGTGTTTGCTCCGACTCTGAGGCTGAGCATGATGCCCTGAGTCAAAGTATTTGTAGATGTCATTAAAAGCTTTTTACATGGCCAAGGGTCACTGAAAGTAAGGCGTCATGGGTAAGATGTGGTTAACATTGAACCCTATAATAACCCTAGCATGTACACTAATAAAGACATCCTTTAACTTCTGGATTAAGTTTATAATTTATCTTATAAACTTTTTGCTTTATTACTTTATTTTATATTAAAGTTGATTTTCACTTGGGATCAGTAGGATCAGGGCAGCGTGCCATTGTCCAAGTGAAATGACTGGGTATACAATTGAAGTGTTACCAAAAAGCTATATCATAAATTTAAATTCACCATCCTGTCTATTGTCCTCACACAATAGATGCTCAAAACCACATCCCACTCAAAAAGAACCAGCCCTCTGAAGCAGACACCCAAATTCAACAAGTGGCGCTCATGGATGGGACCATAGATGGTGATCGCGCTGAACAGGGGAGCAATCCCAAAAAGTTATTCAGAATCATTGCTGGACCCAATGGGAACACTGAAATGACTGTATCCCAGATCAATTGGGAAGAAGTACCCATTATTACCTATCCCAATGATCCCATTTCACCTGAAGAGCTGGAACATCTTGAGCAGAAGTTGTTAAGAGGGTATCAATTAGGCCAAGGGCCTGCAGACAATAGTAGCAACCCTCTTTACCGCTAATGACAGCAAGATGTGTTGTGGATGAGATATCTTGCTCATCATCAATTAAGTGTAGCTCAGATCCAAAAACAATTTAATTGGGATAGAGAATATCGCCCAATACTTAATATAAATTTCATACATCCCACCTCTAGAAATTCTCAGATGACAATCGCCCGCCATCATGCAGCCATTAATGAGTTAGTGAACTTCTCTCGCAACTCCAGCCAGGCGGGCCAAATTCCAAATGAGCGATTGGAAGCCAACTTCACTGAGGTCCGTTTGAGTTTGGAGGCAAATCACAACTTAGCCACTTGGGCTAATGACTGGGTAGCAGTATTAGCACAAGAGCTAAATGACAGATTGCATCTTATCTTTGAAAATTTCTTAGTGGAAAGAGGAGTCACCAAACCTTGGGTCAGCAATATCACTCAGACTTCAATTAATTCTGCAGAGTCCATGAGGCTTAATCACGAAGCCCAAGAGGCACACTTAAATCATAACGATGAATTTTGTGACCAGTAATGACGCCTGAGTGCTCAAATTTTGCAGATGAAGGATGAATACACCAGAAAAATCAATTACTGGCAAACACAATTCGAGGACCAATGGGTGAAAAATGAAAAAAATTGAGACTCTATTGATTGTCTTAATCTACAGATCAATAATCTCAATGATGATGTTAATATTAATAATGAGTCAAACAATAATATCCATGGAGAATTGAACCAGTGTAAGAAGGCCATAAAAGAAAAGAACCAAGTGATTTCCACCTTGCAGCTACAAGCTACTAGCCTGAATGAGGAAATTGCGAAATTAAAATTAAAAACTGAAATCATGTCAATTGGGAAAACGAAATAAATGAGCGAATTCAAGCTCTGGACGACAGGCGTTGTCAGTGTGCTACAAACCACTTGACTGGAAATATTTCTGACTATTATGAGGATAAGGCTTCAGAAATAGCTACCAAAATGGACGCTGGGCCACGTCGACAACTGCCTAGCAAAATGGTTGCCTTGACCAACCCTAGCGCCTCAAACTGGGATACAATGCCCCAACGCCCTAGTACGCCTGGCTCTAGTCAACCTAGAAGTAATCATGATAACCAGGTTTGGGGAAGCGATAATTGTAAACCAGCAAAACTGCCAGCCTTTGACAAGAATGGAAGTATTATCACATTTGTCAAACGTTTGAAATGGCCATGCATGGGGCCAGAAACCATAACAAAGCAGCCACCATAATTAACTGCTTGGATGAGTGGAGCATTGAGTTGATTATGCCTCACATTAATGAAAATCCAATATATGCTGAAGTCAAGGAGGCCGTGCTTCATGAATTTGGAGGTCCAGAATGGATGTCAACCAGAAAATCCAAGTTTATGAACATCAGCTTTAAGAAAGATGAAGCAATTGATGAATTTGCAGATCAATTCTATCACGAAGCTCAGGCTCTCTTAGGCGCGCGGGCTATGGTCAATTTTGACGCCAAGATTACACTAGAGCATGCAGTAGAACCTTACCCTAATCTATCAAACACTCTATTGCCTGCTTTCATGCAAAACCTTGCGACCTCTGAATTGGTTAACAACTTGTGCAGATGCTCAAAAAATTATGGCCCTCCTAATACTGGTTACAAATTGGGAACCGCTGCCTTTGCTGGAAAAACCCTTCAAAACCAATAAGAAGAATGACAGTAATCCGCCTATAAGAAATGAGCAAAACTCAAATGCAAGAGCCCCATGGCCAGTGAGTGAAATTACTTGCTTTGATTGCCATTGTAAAGGTTACTATGCTTCCCAATGCCATCAGCGAAATGTCAACATAGTCCTTCCCAACACCGTGCAAGAGGAGGGAAAAGAACAAGCACAATAGATGTGGGACGCTCTATTGTGCCTAAGAAACTAGTCCCACCTGATCAACAAGAAAACAATGGCCACAGGGCCTTGTTAGACAATGAAATCAATTCTACTTTAGTATTAAACGAAGATTTCTCAAACATACATGTGGTAACTCGCTCCCAGAGTAAGGTTGTCATACCTGAAGCCTCTGAGGTAGTCGCTAAACCCTATGTGCAACAAATACTTGAGAATATTCCAGCCGATGGGCCAAGCAGTGCAGCAGATACCCCAAGCCTGAAAGGGGTCAATATAGCAATGCCAATCGACACATTCATCAATGAATGTCCCAGCATTGGGAATACTCTGAAGCACACTCTTAACTCTTTGGACTCTTCCCATATTCATTTAGTAAACTCTACTGATTCTTACTATTCTGAGTGCAATTACGTGGATATCCTAGTCAACAAGGTTAAAGTTGTAGCTATAGTTGATAGCGGAGCACCTGTAAACATTGTTTCCACAAAACTGGTTAGTAAACTGAAAATAGCTCCAGATAAAGACCATCATCAAGAATATGGGACTGCAGTCCTTAACAGCACTAAGAGTGAAGGAGCTTACAGCGCTTTGCCACTAAGATTTGGAGCTTTGGTAGTAGCTGCATCTGCTATAGTGCTTCCAAATGCCAATTATGACATATTAATTGGAACTAGTTTTATAAGGACCTATGGGATCTCATGCAATTTTAAAGAAAACGTCTTGATGATACTAGGTCAATCGATTCCAATATATTACTCATGCACTGATACAAAGCCCACAAGCTGTCATAGGAATTTTATCAATATATCTTATGTTAATGGGATAATAGCAGTAGGATATATTCAGTGGGGGAATCGAAGCTGCCCCATGCCAACTGCCATAAATGAAAATTGAGGAATACCTCTACGTGTAAATAAGGATGCGCCAATAGCTCCAGGCCATCAACCGGCTATGAGAACTGGGACTACACTGGATATTCCAGAAGGACTGTATGGGGAGGTCGTACCCCCGTGGCATCATTCTCCAATGGAACCTAGTGTGGCGCCTGGAATACTTATACTGGGGCACGGAGAGATTAATGTCTTACTAGAAAATTTGACCAGCTGAAATATGAAGGTCAAGAAATTTCAAGTAGTCACTTTCGTGCATCTACTTCTGAGGGATGAGTTAATAACAGCTGTTGAATTTGGTGATTTATCTGAGTTCAGCTTACCAACCCAAGCCCTCAGGGCACATGCGGTAATACCCCAAGGATCATTCACTGGATTATCAGAACAACAGAAGGATGAAGCACTAGAGTTATTTGAACGATACTCCGAAATTTTTGCCAAAGATGACCAAGATTTAGGTTGTGCAAAAGGAGTTCAACATTTTGTGGATACTGGGGATCATATGCCTATTAGAATGAGGTCAATTCAGCGCCCCAGAGCCAGTAACAAATTAGTCAGTGAAGTTTTAGAAAAATTGCTGAAAAGCGGAATGATAGTGCCTTCCAAAAGCCCGTGGGACATCCCCATTTTAATCATAAAGAAGAAAGATGGCAGCAATCAATTTGTGATTGATTATTGACGCCTCAATGCCATTACAAAAAAGGATTTGTATTCATTGCCCAGAATTGACGATGCTCTGGACCATCTGGGAGGGGCAAAGTACTTTACCACAATGGACCTCATCTCCAGATATTGGAAAATTGAGTTGCCACCAGAGGAGCAGGAAAAGTGCGTGGTGATTGCTGCTCAAGGGCTTTTTCAACTGACACACATGCCCCAGGGGCTGTGTAACGCTCTGGCAACCTTTCAGCGTGCAATGGACATGATCTTGGGGGACCTTAAATTGTCCTGCGTTCTAGTGTAATTGGATGACATCAATGTCTTTTTGTGAACGTTTTTCAAACATCTGGAGCACCTCGAGCAAGTGTCTAAACGTCTGCTGAAGGCCAAGCTTAAGATAAAACCTAGAAAATGCCAATTCTTTTAAAGAACAATTGGAATACCTCAAGTTCGTCATTGATTCTAAGTGCTTGCGGCCTCAGCCTCAAAAGTTGGAGGCGATTAACAAAATGCAACCTCCAAAAAGTATGAGAGATGTTCAAGTGTTCTTAGGCATGGTAGGATACTATTGAAGATTTGTGGAAGGGTTCGCGAAGATTGCTGAGCCTCTATTCTACTTGCTACAAGGAGGAGTTCATTTTTGCTGGGCAGAGGAATTCCAACAAGTCTTTGAGGCTTTGAAAAACAAAATGAGCTTGGCGCCTATCCTCCAATATCCCAATTTCAGCAAGCCTTTTATCATACAAACTGACGCCTTGTTGACTTCAATTGATGGTGTGCTATTGCAGATTGGGGATGATGGCGAGGAGCATCAAGTCGCTTATTGCATCAGGATGCTGAATAAGCATGAGCATAATTACATGGTGACCAAAAGAGAATGCCTGGCTGTCATCTATGCTTGTAAACAATTTCAGGTTTACATTCACGGCACCAAATTTCAAGTAGTAACGGATCACAGCTCATTATGATGGCTCCACAATCTCAAGGAATCTGAAGGATGGTTAGCCCGCTGGGCTCTAAAATTACAAGCGTACAATTATGAAATTATTCATAGAGCTGGAGCAGCCCATCAAAATGCAGATGGACTATTGCAACTTCCCATTGTAGCTGTCCTGAGCAATTTGGCTGATGAACTTCATGAAAAAATGATTACTGAACATATGGAGATGAACCACCCAAAGTTCAAAAGGCGATTGAGAAAGCATTAATTGATACTGAATATCGAAATAAAATTCTATACAAACTTAAGCCTGATGGACAACATTGAATCTTCCCAAAACCTTCTGACTGAATGGAGACTATTACACAAGCACACAAGGCCGTTGGACATGAGGAATGACTAAGATGCTAGAATTATTTTGAGCCAGTTACTATTGTGATTCCATGCGATTCAATATCCAAGATGTGCTTGAGAAATGTCATTCATGCCAAATTGCAAAACCTATGAAGTCAGATGTGAAATATTGACTGATCAAACCTGACTGGGCCTGGCATACCATGTCAATTGATGTAATTGGCCCTTTGCCTGTGAGTAGCCTAGGCAACAATTACATAATTGTTGCTATCAACCATCTAACAAAATGGGTGGAAGCAAAAGCAATTTGAGATGTTGGGGCCCTAACTACTACCAAGTTCATTATGGATAATATTATCTATAAGCACAGATGCCCCAGAAGATATTGACTGACAATGGCACGAATTTTACTGCCCAAATGGTACAACAGCTAAATAAGTTGATGTCTATCAAAGGAGTATTGTCAACACCATACCATCCTGAGACTAATGGGATGGTAGAGCGAGTGAATGGCACTTTAGTCAGCATTTTACGCAAAAACTCAGCCTTGGCGCCTTTACAATGGGCAACTTCAATTAGTGTGACCATGTTTGTGTACAATATAGGACACCACAGCAGCACAGGCCACTCTCCATTTTAACTTTTGTATGGTAGACACCCCGCTCTACCTCCATTATTATACTCAGTACTCAGTTCACCTGATGCAATTAACCCAAATAACTATGTCGAGCAACTGGTGAAGACCCTAATCAAGTTGCAATTGGAAGCTTATCCAAATGCGATTAGTCAAAAAACTATTCAGAAGAGCTATGACGACGCCAGATGGGCTACAGTGAATAAGTTTAATTAAGGAGATTTAGTAGTATATTGTAACACTCATAGCGCAGGCCATGCACACAAACTAGCCTCGCTCTGGAAGGGTCCATTTATCATTTTGGAGAAATCATCTGAAGATGTATATACCATTAAGGATCAAGGGCAGCTGGGTTGTGAATTGAGTACACGCTAAATTCCTTCATCCATATCATAAAGAATAATAATAAAAAAGAAAAAAAAATAATAATAAAAATAAAAATAAAAAATAATAAAATAAAAAAGTAAAAATAGTAATAATTGCAAGCCATAGAGTTTATTTTGTTAAGTTGATGCCTCACTGGCATTAGAACTAGGTTCCCCTCTTTGATAGGGGGAGGAGAGCACAAGGGAACTGGAGTGAGGCAAATTTCATACAAATCCTGACTATCTAGACCCTGGCGGAGATGTGCCAAACCCAAGAAAGCTCAGCACCAGGCACACTGGCCTTGTCAGTTTAGGAAAGGCCATTGAACTAAAGGGAAAGTCCATTGGTAGGGACTTCAGAATAGGCAGGGAAAGATTCAACTCTGGAGTAAATGCTGCCAAAAAGAAGACACAATCGGCAAGAAGACTCTCAAGGCAAGGGTAAACAGTGGGGAGGAACTCCTTCACGAAAAACATTTGGGAATGGGCCTCATCTAATACCCTGCACATGTCAGGCACAGTATCGGTGGGGAGCAACAAAGGAGGGAAGCAAATGCACGCACCTAAAAGAGCCATCTGGGGGACAAACTTCTCATGAAGCCCCTTAGCCAAGCTCTTACAAAGGGGATGGTATAGCACCAGTATGTGCTGATCCTTCAAAATCTGAGTCTTGAGGCCCAATGCAATGTGAAAATTGGTATGAACCAAAGTGGGTTCACACCAAATCCTAGCAACAGAGTTATAGAAAATAAGGGCCTGGTTGGACTCAAAGATACTAGTAAGTGGCAACCTTAGGACTGGTTGCAAGTGCGGATGAAAAGTAGGCATTCACGAGCTCTGACATCAAGTCAAGCTCAAGACCCAATGAAGCCATGCTGCCCATGCAAAGGGAGGAAGCAAGGCTTTTAGAAGGGAAGACATTAAAAAGCAAAAACAAGAAGTCTGGAAGAAGATTCCCATCTGAAGCAAATTGATCTTGGATCAGGGTTTCTTTTGGACTGATTGGCTTCCAAAGACTGAAGAGATACTAAATATGTCAAAAGGGGATCCCACTTGACCCATCGGGATGTTCAACTAACTGCACCTGAAGCCATGGAGGCTTGTTCAGGTTGATTGATTGGTGCTATCACAATGGGTTGCAAAACCAAACTTTCTAGTATTGTTGAAGCATAGCTGGTTGACCCAGCTTGAGGAACCATGGGCAACACGCCTGAATTGACAATAGCTCACCACATGGACTTGCTTAGCCTTAGGAAGGCTCATCAGTCTGAGGCGGAAAGGCTATTGAGATAACATTTGTACTTGGAGGAGCGCAAAAAGCCAGACATTATGAACCGAGAAGAAGGGTACCTGCCACTTATATCCAGTCAAAGCTGGGGAAGTGTTGAGTAATTGACTGAACCTTATTGTCAGATATTCAATAGGGACATAATAAGTTTAGCTGTTTAAGAACTCATTATGGATCATATCAGATATCAGCAATTATGGACCAGGTATATTCTAAGCTTATGCAAAGCTTAGAATCCGCGGCCTAGTGAAATCACTTAATCATATTTGACTATGATGACATGGGCTCAAGGGCTTTGTTGGTTAGGTCAAACTTAAATTTAAGTTTTGATTTAATGACTTGGGCATGTGGGCTTTGTTAGTTTATGTCAAAATTAGTTTTTAATGTAATCGAGTTTTTGATCAAATTAATTACTAATTAGTGATACAAATCGCCTTGGTATGTGCTGCCAATTGCATGTGAAGGTGAATCGGTTCAGCTATTTTGAAGGTATGACAAAACGCCATCTCAAGGATGAGTGATGATGGTGTTTGCTCCGACTCTGAGGCTGAGCATGATGCCCTGAGTCAAAGTATTTGTAGATGTTATTACAAACTTTTTACATGGCCAAGGGTCACTGAAAGTAAGGCGTCATGGGTAAGATGTAGTTAACATTGAACCCTATAAAATAACCCTAGCATGACACTAATAAAGACATCCTTTAATTTCTGTATTAAGTTTATAATTTATCTTATAAACTTTTTGTGTTATTACTTTATTTTATATTAAAGTTGATTTTTACTTGGGATCAGTAGGATCAGGGCAGCGTGCCATTGTCCAAGCGAAATGACTGGGTATACAATTGAAGTGTTACCAAAAAGCTATATCATAAATTTAAATTCACCATCCTGTCTATTGTCCTCACACAATAGATGCTCAAAACCACATCCCACTCAAAAAGAACCAGCCCTCTGAAGCAGACACCCAAATTCAACAGCGCGTTTCCAGAAGGCTCTGGTTAAGGGAGGCAAGCAGCAGTGGGGATAAATATATGAAGTACTTCTTATAGAACTCATATAGAATGCCATCAGGGCCTGGGCATTTCCGATTTGGTGCACCATGGATGGTGGACCAGAGTTCATCCAGAGTAATCAAATTCATTAACTCCAGGTATCAGGAAATGGTACAACTGTGAGTGCTATCGAGAAATTTTTCCATTTCAGCTGGCTGAATTGGATTGGATCTTTACAACTTGGAGTAGTACTTTTGTTTTTGATCACCACTTCAGCCGGTGTATCCACGATGGAATCGTTTGACCTCCACGCCTGTGTGTATGCCATGCTCTGGCATGGTGCAAAAAATTATTTAAAAAAATAAGTGGAGCACGTGCCACCCTCTGTAATGTTTTTGGCCCTGTAATGAACACAAACTCAATGTTTGTGTTGCCTTTCAAGTGCGTTGAGGTGGGCAGCTGCTTCTTCCCACTTCCAGTCCCAAGCAGGGCTGTAGTCCATGGCTGAGATGTTGGACTCCAGGTGTGCCAACTCTGCCAGGGCGCGCGAGATGACAGCTGATGTAGCTCGTGAGTGTCAGAAGGATAGGTGGCAAGTGTGTTGGATGGTATCCACTTTGAAGGTTGACCATGTGGAAATTGGGTCCAAAATGGTGTAATAGACTCTTTTGCTGAAGTCACTGATTCCACAAATGTGGAAAATCCTGGTGACGTGAGTTCTGTTGGGCGGAGTTTGCACCAATGCGGAGCCCTAGCCACTTTGATGGGTAAGTGGTAGGTTATTAAGACCAGCCAGTGATCAGAGAAATCGATTTTTGATGTGTGGAAGTGGGAAATATGGGAGTGAAATTTCACCAGTGCAAGGATAAGGTCAATGCAGGACATGTACCTTAATTGGCCGTTGTGGATGTGGGGGCATGTCATGTTCTCAAGCAGCGGAGCTTGCCACAGCAGCACGTCTAACAACCCAAGGGTGGCTTTTAGAACGCGAAGTTCTACATGACCCTGGGGGGCAAGGGTTGAGGAAGGCCAGTGGTCCGTTGATGGGTTTAACCAACAGTTCATGTCACCAAATACAAAGGGTCAGGGGGTAACAGAAGGGATTTGACCAACAAGAAAAATTCCCAACGTTCTCATGCACAGGTTAGGGCATAAATGTTGATGATAGCATGCGCCACATCTGCCCACAAAAAAGTGACAATGAGGACTCAGCCATCGAGGAAGGATTCAGATGATAAAAATTTAAAAAAATTGTTTTTCTGAACAAGCACCCCACAGTGCTCAGACCAGAAGGAATGGGAAGGGAGGAGCATGGTTTTCCAAGCATCTTCAGAACCTCACGGACAGTGGGACTCCTGGATGGCCAGGATGTCCGCATATAAATTTTTTTTGTAAAAAACTCAGTTTCCTAGCCTGGGACGGCGAGGCCTTGAGTCTGGCAATGTTCAACATCCCTAAAGTGAAGGCTTCCCCCATTGTACCTTAGGTGCAAGGGGGTGGGCACCCAGGACCACCAGCCTCCTCTGGATCCCCACGGGCCTTCACGGCGGCATGGGTGTTTGCAGCAACGCTATCAGAAGTTTTGTTAATTTTAGCAGACAGGTTCACGTTGGCTTTTGCCTTCACTTTTGGTTTCCCCGCTGTCAAACAAATTTTTTGTGGTGCAGATGAGTTCAGTGCACCAATGTTTGGGTCAAAAAAATTTTCAGGTAGGTTGGAGACCAAATTGGTTCCAATCAGGGCTTGGTTGTAAAGGTTGGGTGAGATCAAGTCGCCCATCAGATCCTAAGATTGGGTGGCCCAATTGGCTTGGGCATCCCAATCTGATTGGTTGAGGGATTCCCAAGTTGCTTCTGCCACAAAGGTTTCAATGTCCTCCTGGCGTTGGAAGTGTGGGATAGCAGAGGCGACCTTGGCCACAGCCCTGCAGGCCTGTTTGCCTTCTTTTGCTCTTGAGGGGAGATAGGCTTTATTAGTAAGTAGCAGCCTTGTGCTCCCCACAGGAAGGCCTCTTTGGTACTGGTGGTTGGTTCATAGTGAGCCTCCCCACTGGTCATGGCCGCCGAGGGGTGCTCTTGGAATGTGATGCCCTCCTTGATGGGGCATGCATGTGCCTTATGGATGAACGCATCACAGTGGGTGCAGATGGGGGGTGCGCTGTCTACAGTTACCCAGAAAGGGTGGGTGGTATGCCCTTCAATATTGATAAAAGTGGAGTGCGGGATCTGGGTTAGGTCCTTCACAATCTCCTCAGTTGGGGTCAGAACTGCAATGGCTTTGCCAGTGCACAGGTGTGGCATTAGCATAAAGTGTAGCATCTCAAAGAATTGTATTTCTCCATATGCAGTTAGACCAGCTTTCAGGTGCTGCTCCAAAATGGCATGATTGACTGTAGTGGGCAAAAAGTCGAATGTGAGGAAAGCTTGGTTGTATTTTGTCCATCTGGTGTGCTTGGTTTTAACAACCCGCTGCCCTTTGGGGAGGTCAATCACAACGCACACTGCAGCAGCTTCATCTGCTGCCTCCTTGTTTTTGAAACTGAGATCCAGCTAACCGCATGACTTGGAGTGAGGTGTGACATACACTGCAGTTGGGAAATGAGTGTGCACATCCCCACAAAATTTTTCCCACAACGCTGTTTGTTAAATATCCAGGAACACCCAGACTCTGTATTCCACTGATGAGAGTAGTTGAGAGTGCGGCGTGTTGATGTACTGGTTACATTGCAGCTGATAAGTGAGGATTTCTGGGGAAATAATAACCACCAGTTTTTTCTTTTATCTAATTCATTGGTTTCTCCAGGGGCATTTGCAAATGTTGGAAGTCAAAGGCCTACCACCTGTGCCTTTTACCTTACTTGCCCAACTGCTCCTGGACATGGGCACAAACTAATCTCCTCTGTGAGATTATCAAACTAAATTCAGACTTAAATTGAATAAGTTGCAAAAGTGATTGCAATGAGAGAGAAAAGTTTGATTTGTTTTATAAATAAACAATTAATTAACACCCTGATCCTATTTTAAGGAAGATATTAGTCAAGTGTTAATTGAATTCAAATATTAATTTATAGTGGATCCATTTTGATTTAAATTTCAGCTTTTTTTGGAGCGTGAATTTAAAACATAAATTGTCCATATTATTGTAAAAAAATTACAGTTACTTTATTTATTTTCAACTTATCACTGTTAGATAAAGTGAAACCCTTCTTCATCATTCTTGCTATGAGTGTAAAATTTTACATTGGAATTGATTTAAAAGTTTCTTTGAATACCCAAGAAAACTTAGACTCCCTATAATTTTTTATTTATTTGAGGCAAGCTGACCAGGGGATGGACATTACCAAAATAGAGAAAGTATTGACATGAAACCTGAGCAGGGTCAACTCTGTTGTAGAAAGTTTTTTTCACCTCCAGATCAGGACTCAGATTTTTCTGGTTAAATCATGGGTAAGGTTTTTGTGTTATTATACCTACTAACCGCCAATAGCTTCCTTCATCTGGCACCACAATCGATGTGCAAAGGGCGGGAATCAAACCTGCAACCTTCAGGTTGGTAGCCGTACGCCCTACTGACTCGCCTTCCACCCCTTCCCTAGAATTTTAATTATATAAAAAATATATAATTAACTATAATTTTTATATTTAGCAACTCTTCCTTTGCTACTTAAGTTGTGTGCCAAATTGCTGAAGAATTGTTCTGTTGAACATAAGCTAGACACCAGGAGAGCTTCTAAAAACATGATATTCATGACTCTGCAAATCTACTTATGATTCTACTCATTGTAGTATCAAATGCTCATTGGAACTATTCATCGCCCTGCTGGCAGTATTCTTAATGACACTCTTTTTAAAAACTTCAGTACAATAACCCTTTGGCACAAGACTTAACGGAACTTCAACCAACTTATCCCTTGGCGTTATCAGTAACCAAGGCATCCTTCCTAGTGAGTTTCTTACCCTCTGGATCCTAGACTGGTTACTAGCGATCTTTTATGTTTCTTTTTTTAGTACTAGATGGTCTATCATTTGTGTTTCTTTAGATCCTAGATTGAGAATAGTAATCTCTTCACTTAAACAAAACATAAGTGGAAACAAAAGATAAAACTTGAGATTTTGTGGTGTAGACTATTTTAATTGAATAAATGTATAGTATTTTACCACTCTAACATAAACCAAAGATCAATGATAATTGTAACTTGATAGTAAAATGGCAATAGGGTATGTCAATAACATATGGATTTCATGAACCCCTTGTTGTCTTCTTCTTGATTTTCACCTTGGTGGCAGCATTCATTTTGTTTGATGTTGTATCCGCGAGATCCATCTTGTGGTGGATATTCCTGAACTAGGATGCTCAATGGCCCCTTGCTCAAAACCCACTTCCTGGTCTAGTCAGCAATATCTCTTCTGGTTATTTCCTCTTTTCTTATTTAATATTATTGATGATTGCGTCAGGATTCATATGATGGTACTTCTCTGATGCGTCTTGCTTCAGGTTTTTCTCTTCAGTTGATATTAATTGATTCCCTTTTTGGGTAATATTCAGATGTAAGGTTTAATTGCTTCTGTCAGAGTACCTTTGTTTTGATGGGTGTTCAGTCATATGTCATTGGCAATTTCTTTGAAATTATTCCATGATTAGTAAAATTTAAATTTTTTTTCTACCAGAGGTATAAAATGGTTGAATTCATAGTCCTTGGTGGTGGCGTCATCTTCATATAGTAGATCTCTTTGTTTGGCAGGTATTAAATTATTGTGTGTGACGTCATCATAGCTGTATGGTAAATTTCTGAGGCTGTTTAAATTATAAAAGGGGACTAATTTCCCTATCCGCGTTTTGAACTTGTATATGTAAACCTTGAAGCGGTTATATAATAGTGAGGTTCTTTCCAGAGGGCGAAAAATTGTTTATCAACATACTCATGGTAGAATTTGCAATAGTAACTCATCCTAAGATTATACTGGATGTAAAACTAAGGTGCTGGAGTGTACACTGTTATAACTATATTGGTTTCATTGTTTATATAGAATACGCAGCTCCTCTCTTTCCAGGTGGTTGATGACCCAGTCCAGATGGGTACAACTTCTTAAGCTAATTTCCCATACATGGTATAATGGGACCTTTTCTCTTAAGAAAAACTATAGTAAGTTGATTTATCTCTGACTCTCACGTTGACTCTTGGAATAAAGTGTCTTCTGTGTTCTTGGATACTTATAGCTAAATCTTAATCATTTTTCAGCTAACTCTTGATAAATACTCCCAGGTGGAAAGTTCTTACAATCTTAGCGATAACTGGTTAAAATAAGGTAGTAGCCTTGCTTATCGCTAATACAGGTCCTTAAATGGGGACATGCCAATCACCTGATAATGGCTAAGTCTATATGCTAACAGCACAGATGACAACAGTTGATTCCACTTTAACTTATAGTTCAGGGCCATCTTATTCAATATTCCTCCTAAGGTTCCATTCATGCATTCTACACTTCTGTTGGAGGATGGGTTTTATGGATTTGTGATTTTCTGTCTCACTCCAACTATATTCAATTGCGTTGTCCTGACATTCAAGATAAAGTTCTTCCCATTTTCTGATAGCAGAACCTGAGGGCTGATGTTCCTTGCTATCACTTGTTATATATGAAGCTGGTGGTCAATCCTGTGGTGTAGGTCTTGACTGCTGATGATTTGACATATTTGGTGAAATAGTTTATAGCTATGATGATAAACTTGGATCCACTTGAAGCAGTAGGCAACGGTCATATAATGATAATGGATATGTTGTGGAACAGGGCTGTTGTCGGAATCAGCATGAACTCAAAGAGCTTTTATAGGGGCCTGAAGCTTGCACAAGATAAACAGAGTTCCAAGGCTTCATGTACTATGTCTGACATTGACTCCTAATAGAACAGGTCTCTTAAGTATGCAATGTATTTTAGAATCGTCCATGGCAATATGTTTGTGAGCTTCCATCAAAATTCCATTTTATCACTAGGTTGGATTTATGGGTACCACTTATCCTTGACCTTTTTCTAAAGGTTCCCTTTAATAACCCATGTATCTTAGGAACATCTACTTAAAACAGTCTTCACTGTATCAGTTTTGTCCTCACATTCCTTCTCTAGTACTATGATCAGGCCATACAGGAAATCGCTCTCATGTTTTTAGAGGTGGAATACAGGAAATTGAGACAGTCCATTAGCATTGAAATCTTTGCTTTCTGATCTGTGTATGATTTTCAAAATCATACCCATGTAGCTGTATATCCCATTAGTAAAAGCGACTATGTGGATTCTTCATGTTGTACAGCCAGCGAATTTATGCGTAATCTGCATGTTTTTAAAATGCACTTTAAATAGGTAGGTTCAAAAAGACTTCATTCAAGTACCACCGCCATGCACTCTCTTTCCATCACATTGTAGTAAATTTCTGCTCTTTTGAAGATTTTTGGAGTAATACTCGATGAGGTGGTCAATCCTTTTTCAATCAGTTGGTCAAGTTTCACTCTGAATCCAATGTACTAGCATCATTATACAGGTAAACCGTCTTAGTGAATTTCAGGTAAGATAGATTGGTGCCTTTACCAATTCAGCTTTCAGTTCTTTAAAGGGCTTGAACTTGCTTCAGGACCCATTAAACTTGGTCTCCTTGGTTAACAGGTAGGTGAGCGGTGCAGCCAAGTCCACAAAATGGGGGATACACTGTTGATAGTATCTCATCTTTCTGAGTAATACTTGAATGTCGCTCATGATTCAGAGCTAAACCATTACCACTAAGGCTTGGATATTCCCTTCCTGAGGCTTGATTTCTTTAAAAGTGATTTATGTTATAGAAACTCTAACTGTCTCTTAAGGAAGTTACACTTGCTTTATTTCATCTTCATGTTGGATTCTCATAATCAGTTAAACCCCTCTCTTAAGTGTTGGAGGTGCTTTTAAAATGAAACTAAAGATGATAATATCGTTCAGATAGAAGAGCACATTCGATAACTTGAGATACCTGAAGATTTGATACATCATTCTTTAGAAGGTGGGAGGGTGTAAGTCCTGGGGGACCAGCCCTTGCAACTGAATAATGATCAGCACCCCTTCCAGATGAAAAGGGGCCCCAAGGCTCCAGTGGAACCTCTGTCACAGCTGAGCAACCTAGCCCATGTGATAGATGAGTGCTGAGTGACTTCTTTTACACCCAAAAATATCCCACTCCCACCTCTTCCCCCTCTTCAACCCTCGTAAAATTGATAGAAGGGGTCTGCAGGGAGATTGCACACATCATGGGGCATGGAGAGGCCCCTGGGACCACCCACTCCCCAGGAAAACCATATCCAAATTTTGGGAAAATGGCAATTACCAACATCAGATCCTGGCCAGCAATTTTTGGACTGGAGGAGCTGGTCCAGACTGGCCTGCTTCAAAAATAAGATTGGGATACAGCTCAGATCATGAACCTGGGCCCAACTGACTCAGAGCATCTGCCCCTACGCTCTGAAACGGATCTAAGGAGTTTGGATTGTACGAGTAGCCCAATCAAGGAATTGGCTTGAATCGCAAATAATCCAATCCAATGCCCCCTGCCTCCTGGGATGACACCAGCCCATCTGAGCCATGCGAACAGGCTGACTTGGGCCACCAGGACCCAGATCAGTAGCATTGACTTGGTTTGGCCCCAAGAATCTGGGAAAATTTGCAAAATTATTCTAGATTTTTGCCAAAACTGGGAGCAGCTTTATACCCCCCTCCAAGCCAGCCAACCAAATCCCCTCACCAACCCCCAAATAACCAATCCCTCAATACATCCCCCATGCATTTATCCCTGATTAAAAGGCAACTGCCTCATCGGGGTGTAGTTTTGGTTCATTCTCTTTCCTTTCATTCAATAAAATCTGAATTATCCATATAGCTTGCTGCGGGCTCCATCTAACTCTTAAAATTTTATAAAAATTCCACCGTTCAATCTGACAAAACGCGCTGTCACCCAAATCCTCCTGCCAATGTTTGCCAACTGGATTATCCGGTTGCTCAATCCTGCCACATGGCAGTGGATCATAAACGCAATAATCCGCCTCACCCTTGACAATAAACCCGCTGCTTTGTTTGTTTTCACGCATCCGTTTAATGGAGACCCTTCCATCTGTTCAATCACCACTTCCGCCAAAGCTGCTCCCCAGCTAGAGCAGCCCTGGGCATCCCTGGCCCACCACACATGGTCTTGGCTTCCATAGCTGGCTCTGCTGCCGCTGGCCCAGCCCACCAGTGGGACCTAGAACGGTCCCTCCAAGGGATGCTCAGTCTCAACCCCTTGAAGGGGTCTTACTATACCTCTTCATACATCTCAAATCATGTGGCGGCCTCTGTGCCATCCCTCGCTGGCGCGCAAGCCCCCCTACCCAAATTAAAGGCCAGCAACTGCAAACCCTGGAGGAGTCGTCATCATCCTGCCTCTCCCACCCTTGGGGGTTGACCCCACAAGACTCGCGGTTGCCTTCAACGCAACCATTTGGTTTGCCTTAATGGCCTTTGATATGTTACTGAACTTTTACTTTCCTCACGTCTCCCATAGAACCCCACTTCTTTTAGTCACTTGGAACGCTATGCCTTTGGCATTCTGGGGCCTCCACTGGGTGCTTACGCACCCTGACTGGGAGCCCAGTCTAGTTCTTCTTAGCAAAATTCATGACAGAGGGGCGTTGCACAGCCCCTGTGGCATTCTCTTAGATTCAATCAATCTCAAGGCTGCTGATCATGCCACACTTCCCTTGATCTTCCAGCAATAGCTCCAGCTTCCATTAGTCACTGGCCAAATTCATTGCAGATTTGTACTTTGATCCACCCAAGCACTTGAGGAAATTGGTTACGTATGGAAGCAGGTATAAATCTTTCTTTTTAACTTCATATAACCAGCAGTAATAAATAACCACTTGTTTTTTTCCATCCTTCTTGCGCGCCAGGAGTAGCGGCAAAGCCCACAGGCTCTTTAAAGGCCTTATTAAGTCAACTTTTTAGATATAATATCAACTCCTTGGAAATATCTTCATCTTTGACTTTGGAATAACCATACGGTTTAGATAAGAAAGGGATGGAAGATGTGGTTCCATCATATGAAACTCTCCTTTGCACAGTCTATAGTCATTTTACCTGTTCTAAAGATATCTTTGACAAAGACCAAGAGCTCATAAAATTCCTTCTGCTCCTTGTTGATCACATTTCTAATCCCAACTCATTAAAATCTCCAACAGCTTGCACTGACTCAATGTTATCTTAGCTTGTCAATCTGGCTTAGGTATAGACTTTTTTCTCTATATGGATAGTTTGGGTAATGATGTTCATCAGTACGGCATTCAGTTCTCAAAAGTATCTAGTATCAAAGAACCCAAGTAGAACTCTTTTCACTTCTCTCTTATTTCATCAACACTGTAATATTTTAGTATTGTGTTTGGAGGTATCTTAACACTGAACGCTAATAAGGTTCATCATTGTTCACAAGGTTTGATCTCCATGGATTCTCAAGTACAATTGTAGGTCTTCTTCTGCGCTAACAATAGCATGTAGCTGTTAAACACCCTTCTCCTAAAGGGTGTAATGAATCAGATAGATTGACTGGTCAATTTTCACCAAGCATGTCCTCTGCTTGCATGATTTGGCATCTTCATCCTTATATACCAGTGGCAGTTAGGAGCTGAGTATGCTCATGGTACTGGTGGTTAATTCAACCTTACCATCAGAATTGTTTAGAAACTGGGTGCCAATTAGTCAATTGTAGTGGTCATCGTCCAGAACCACTTCTGGAGTTGTTAAAACCATGCGCTAAAACATAATGACAATGCTGAATATGCTCTTAAGGCTCATATGACATCTGGCCCAGCTGTCTAGTACTTGACATTGTAATCTATATCTGGAATGACCTTTAGTTTCTTACTATCAACTTGGAGGACATAATGTTGACAGGCACAGTCCCCAGTACATCTAAGGCGCGACCCTCTGAATCACCACTTCAATATTTTTAACGCTCTTTCCAAATTATTCCCAGTTGTTCAAACATCCGTGGAAGAGTATTAAGAAAATTTTAAAGCATCTGCCTTCTCTGTAGCATTAATGATTTATTCAGTATATTGTTCTATGCTCTTGAAGGTAGACATTAAAAGTTGCTCTACTTCTTCAACATAGTTGTTGATCCTGGTAGTTTAGTCGCCTATGCCAGGTAAGTATCATTTGATCCAATTTTTTCAGTTTTATTAATTTGCAGTCAAGAAGTTATAGCTAACATACTAGGTGTCCAAAAAATGTGGTATACTACACTAATTGCATTTCATTTTCAAATTCATTTTCTTCTGTAGTGTGTAGATCCATTCAGTTCACTTCATTGGTGGTATCATTATATAGAAATACTTCCTTCTTCTCAGTGTTGTTCATCAGACAAGAGCGCCAAAGTGTCCAGGTTTATGGCACTTGAGCAGGTATGTTCCCTCCAAAGCTGTCATTCTACTAGTTATTACGTCTTGTCATTGGGCTTCTCATTATTAATGTGAGTGACGTAGACATCCTTGCTTGTTCTTTGAGAGGGTGTCCTATTGCCTTGTTATCCATCTTATAAGTTCCATGGATATCAGTAAGGCCTCCTTGATGGCTAGCATCATGTGCATCTTCAAAGTAGGATTAATTTCTAGGGAACTCATTAGCGCCATCTTCTCAGCTAGTAGATCCAAAAGTTTCATTTAAGCATAGTTGGTGAGCCTTTAAGTAGCAACATGATCCAAAGTTAGCAATTGACTCACTATCCCATCTTTATATGAAGGAAGTCTTTTTTATGTTCTGTACGTCTTGATCACTACTGAACTCTGACAGGAAAATATCATTCAATTCGGTCCAGGGTAGGGCATAATGTAGGCTTTTGCTGAAAAAATCTTGAGCCTTGCAACTCATGCAGCCTTGTACGTGACAAGCCTTCTGGCAATCACTCGCACCATCTATGCTATTTCTGTACAGCTGCAGGAGACCTGAAATGGTTTCCTCACCAGGTGTATACATTGTCATGAAGTAGGGCTTAAAATTTTGGTCCTCTTCAATAGGTTTAGCGTGCTTCACGAACATTGGTTCAGCAGTAATTTGCTAGCTAATATTGGTGTCTCTAACCAGATAGATAAATATGAGGTAGGGTCAAGTTGTAGTACAACTTACAGTTGTTATTTCAACTTATCTAGACTCTTGTCAAAGGCTTACAGCGTGAAATTGTGCTGGTCTAAACAATCTCCATGTTTGCAAGGTGTAGATATTCCTTCCATTTTTATTCACAAGAAATATTATACTATCTTACATATCTTTAATGGTAGTTTTAATCTTATTTACAGCTGAAGTTCTCACACAATTGGCATGATGGCAATGTGGGATCTTCTATTGTTTTTCTTGATGATCGCAAGTTAATTTTGTGATTCTGATAAATCTAGTTTCAATATTTGGAATCTAAATCGGATGGTTTCCTTCTCTCTCACCAGGAGTTTAAAGTGATTTTCTATGATATGCCTCCATATTTTCTACGTCACTTTGTTCTTGAGGAATCTCATAGTCTTCACTTTGTTCTGATGGTGTCACTCATGTAGTGAGTACCACAATCAGCACTCTGCCTTTTCCCATGTAACTTGGGTGGATGAATTTCTGCATAGGGGTTCTATTGAACACAGAGTAGACACCAAGCAACTTCTGAAGAGACATGGTATTCCTCATTATGAGAATCTTACTATATTGGTACCCGTTGTAGTATTAATTGCTCATTGGAATTGTTCATCGCCCTGATGGCAATATCTTTGATGATACTCTAAGATCTAACTTCAGAACGTTGGCCTCTGGCATAAGGCTCAACGGAAACCTTAACCAACCTCTCTCTTGGTATTATCAGCAACTAAATATCCTTCCTAGTAAGTTTCCTATCCTCTGGATCCTAGACTGGTTACTGGTGATCTCTTATATCTCTTTAAATCCCAGACTGGTTATGGGCGATCTATTCTCATGAATTAGATATAAATGGAAACTAAAAGTTAAGACTTGAGATTCTGTGGTGTAAGGCTTTTTTACTAGATTAAATCTTGAAGTGCTTATATAAGTCTACATAAATTCAAGATATATGATAAAGAAATTGATAAAAAAATGAGAATAGGTTATGTCAATATTGTAGGGGATTCATGAATTACTTATGAGTCTCTTCTTGATTTCCGCTTTGGTGGCAGCAATAACTTGGTTTGATAATTATATCTGCAATTTCTGTCTTGGGGTAGAAATCGAGATAGAATGTCAGTGCACCTTGCTCAATACTCGCTTCTGGGTCTGTGGTGGCAATACCTCTTCTGTTTATTGCTTTTTCTCTCAATTTATTAATATGCTCATTGCATCAGGGTTTATATAGTGGCACTGCTCTAATGACCTTTTCTTAAAGTTTTGACCTTCCTTTGATAATGATTGATTCTTTTTTTGAATAATGTTGGAATTTGAGATGACCACATAATCTAACCTTTTAACCGCTTAACAATTTCAGTGATTAATTTATATTCATACAGTGATGGCAACAGCTGCTGACTGATGGGATTTTCATTGAGCATCATCCCCAATGATATTAGAGGTCACTGACTGATGATTATTGTTGGGCATCATCCTGATGATATCTAGAAGTCGCTGACTGATGAGATTATTATTAACTATAGTTTCTGACGAAATCAAGCAATAATTTGATATTGGAGCAACGCCTGATAGTCAAATTATAGGGAATCATTCAGAGCGGATTAATAGGGAGTCATAAGAAACTACTAAAGCGTTCAAATGCCAGAGGTAGAGAATAGGATAGTCATCAGCCAAAACAATTGGTTTTGAGTCCCTAACACCAATTGTTTGGTCGCTGAACAGCTGAGGATTATGCTGCCTAAGAAACTCAAGGCAACGGTACCTGATGAGATTCAGTGCCTAACACTTGAGGTTAAAACCAGTATAGGAGCACAAATAATTCCCAGTGGACAGCTGAAAAGTTGTGTGCTGATTTTAACTATAAAACCCCCCATTATTCCCTAATAAAAGCAGACTAAAACTTTATATTAACTAAGTTGTTATACAATAATTGTTTAACATTGCTCTTAAGAGAAGTGTTGGACACTCTCCTTTTTGATCTAAGAAAAAGAATGTTGGAGGTATTAGTGTTCCCAATTCTGCTACTATGATCGGCCCATCACCTGCCCAATTTTTGGATAATAATGTGGATATCAACAATATGAGTACTTACAGCAAAAAGACCTTAGTGGATTCTCGGTGGAATCCTAACAACTGAATAAATACAATTTATCATGAAAATTGGCTTAAAAAGGTAATTAATAATAGAAATAATCTGACTCCTCGGTCAAATTCAAGGAGTATAATATCGCACAGATTGGAACCTCTGCAAGGCAAGAAGGTTTTACCCATTGATAATTGGGTGCAAGTTTAACCAATCATTATCATCAAAGTCAAACCACTGCCGAGGTGAAAAGATTTTACTCAATGATGATAGGGTAAAAATTAGCCAATCATTACTATCCAAGTCCAATCACCACCAAATTACCCAATCATTATCATCTGAGACTAACCACCACCAGATTACCCAATCATTACCATCTGAGTCTGACCACCGCTGAGGTGAAAAGATTTTACTCGCTGGTGGTTGGATACAATTCATCAAATTGTTACCTCATGGGTCAGTTTTGCCTTTGAAAATTTTTTATCTTTGATCTAATAGGCCAAAAGCCTATATTTCCTAATTTAGATAACTGAGCTTTGCATTCTTTTTCCTCGAATACCCCTGGTCTCAAAAGTCAAACTAGTTTAAATAAGAAAAACTAGTATTGAGAAAGGGACCTTTTCCTGGTTTTTGCCCAGCTTGATATAAAAAACATAAAAACTATAATAAATGTTATTCTATACTTTTATTAAAAAGTTAATATCTCACTTAAATATATTATTTGTGGCATCCATTGGCGAATCCCACAAATTGGTGCTCACTACAGGGGTCAAGCCCCCTGAAGACTTTGATAAGGTATTAAAAAGAAATGGAGAGTGTCACCAAAGGGTGCAAAATGAAGAAGGAACTGAAGAAGATGATCAAATGGACAGCCCTACTGCTTGAATGTTTGAAGAAGAGCAAATTGAGCCCATATTAATACCTGAGTCTCATTGCATCACTTGGCCAGCCACTAAAGCTGTAAGAGACCTCACTTATGGCATCCTTAACCCAGGCGACCTTGCATCTCGCAAATGAGCATCATTGGTAGAGAAACGCCACTTGTTTCTCTATGAGACTAGTGTCCTCCCAGAGACCTATGATTAGCTTAAAATTTGACCGCCTATGTCTACAAGTTTGCTCACCCTGCTTTGTTCCATATGATGCATCTCTTAGCTGGCCATCATGAAGAACTTCATTGAAACCTAGATACCCATGCAGCTCTGAATTCAGCCTATGAAAAGTTGTATCAACTGACCTCCAAACATCTTGGGGCAGTTAAATATGGTGTGGAAGCTAATTGCAACTTCATCATACAGCTGCATGACCAACTTACTACTATGGACTATGGGATTGTAAAGTATGTCGAGGAGGCCATGAAGATATTCTGGGATGAACTGAACGCATCCTCCACTAGCACCCGCTCATTGTTGGAGGAGTTTGCTAAAGAACTTGAAAAGCAAAATGAGCAAACGTGTCAAGACCTTTCAGCTCACGACTCTGCCCTTCCAGAGAAATATGAACAGCGTGTGGCTGTGGTGGAACGACAGTTAATTCAGGCCTTTTCGCGTGTGGATGAGCTTAAACGCCATCTGTCACTTGAACCATCTAGCACCACTGCCATCCTCGCGGCCAAGGTTGTTCAGCTAGGAAAGGAGCTAGCTCTCAAAACTTTGTTGGAAAATACTAAATATTTGGCACGTCGTCTAACTGAATGTGAAATTGAAGCAAAAGAAATAAAAGCTTCGATGGAAAGCCCTGTGCTGTTGAAGGAAGTATACAGCTGATTAGCGCAGGTCAAGCAGAAGTATGAACAGATCAAGGATGGAGTACAAGGCCCAATCACAACTTCGTGACAATGAAGGATGTAAACAAATGAAAGAAGGGCTGAAGAACCACGTGAAAGCTGTGGAAACTGCTCAATTAAGCCTAAGCTCAATGGTGTCACAACTTCGTTTTCAAGTCTCTGCAATGGAAAACCAAGTGGAAGACTTTGAAACCCATAAATCAGGGATCGAAGCTCAACTAAGACTATGCGAAACTGGGCCTCTAGAAGCCCTCTCTAAAATGGAAACCCGGCTTGAAGCCATGCAGGATCAGTTCAATCGCCTTTCATGGACTTTTGATCAGTTGAGCTACCGCTCTGAAACCCCAATAACAGAAGCTCCAGCTATTCATACCCTTACTGAGGGTGATTCTAGTTCATTCAAACCAACGTTTAAAGAAAAGTTTACACCCCAGCGAGGGTAGCATTGCTTCGTTTTTATACATCTATGAAGCAGCTATGGAAGGGGCGACTGATTGTCAAAAGGCCAAGAACATCCTTTCCTGTTTGAGCCGCATGGCACAGTAGGTGATGGTCCCACATATGGATGCTCTTAGCACCTGGTCCGAAGTTAAAGAGGCTCTCATAAACACGTTCAGCTCAAAACAGGCTTTAAGCATGAAAAAGCAAGCCTTTATGCGTATGAGTGTCCAAAAAGGAGAGTCAGTGGCCGCTTTTTTGGAACGATTTTATATGGAGGCACAGAAGTTGTTAACTTAAAAAATGTTGACTTTGGATGATGCTATAGCCGACGCTTTGACTAGAGTGGCTTCCTACCCATCACTAGCAATGCACATCACCTCTGTTAAACGCTATTTCCATACCATCCAAACATCAAGAAAGCGTTAAAAGATGTCGCTGATTTCCATAAGCCCAAAATTCCATGTGTAGCAGTATCACATCCTCGCATTTTAACCATTGAGGATTCCAAGCCCAAGCCTCAAGCCCTAGCTATTGAAGACAAAAGGGAGCCCCTTCAGATAATGGGCCCTGAAGAGCAAAGCCCCAAAGCCAAACGTTCTGAAAGCCCTCGGTGTGGATACTGCAACAAGTTCAGCCACATGGAGGCTATGTGCTGGAAAAAGAAAGCTGATGCCGAGGAACAGGAGCAGGGAAAAGAAATGTCAGCATAGGGAAAGGCACACTTATTGCTGACAAATCTCATGTGCCAAACTCATTTAACCAACTTATGACATTACCTCGTGTTACCAATAACTCAGGGGATGATTCTGAGGGGGATACAGATGAGGTCGGCTATTACGTTGTAGGAGCACCTACTGAGGTGGAAGTTCCCAATTGCTTGAATACTGGAGGAGTAGATGAGGCCACCATACTGGAAGAGACGTATCTCTGCCAAGTTTTAGGGGAGCCAATTATCATTGATACTGCCAGCGACGCTGATGAGGTGATGTCTCACCTTATCCGCCCTATCCAGCATGGCCATACCATGCAATCTATCCAAAAAAATTACCCCAATACCACATGCAAATTAACCTCCAATTTCCATCTCAAGGAGGTCTTAGCGCTATTGCCCCCTCTTGGAGGGATACTTACAAAGGTCAAAGTGGTGATTCAAAAAGTTCAGGTGATGGCCATTCTAGATACAGGCTCCCCAGTGAATGTAATCTCCTCCAAGCTGATGAAAAAGATCAAGCTTGCGCCAGACTTGGAGTACAACCAAGACTATGGAACTGCTGGTCCTAACAACACCTGCGCACTGGGTGCTTACTCGTCCCTTCCCATTTGTATTGGGAAGCTTATCTTATCAGCCCCCGCAGTGGCTTTGGAAAACAACGATTATGAGATGCTCATAGGTACACAGTTCATGATTGAATATGATGGCATTATCAATATGAAGAAAGGGATCTTGCGCTGCTCAATTACAAATTTCCCTTAATTCTAGCCAATAATGGACCCAGCAAGAAGGAGTCCTCCTGCATGTACACCAACCTTGCAAAAACAGTGACTAAAAAAGGGCAGGCTGCCAATAAGCTCTTCACCACCCTTTCTAAGTCTCAAGTGGATAATAAGGCATTAAACTACCATTTTTGCAACACCCCTATCAACATTCTTGAGGGGGGCAATGTTGGACATTCTCCTTTTCAATCTAAGAAAAAGAATGTTGGAGGTATTAGTGTTCCCAATTCTGCTACTATGGTTGGCCCATCACTTGCCCAATTTTGGATAATAATGTGGATATCAACAATATGAGTACCCACAGCAAAAAGACCTTAGTGGATTCTTGGTGGAATCCTAACAACTGAACAAATACAATTTATCATGAAAATCAGCTTAAAAAGGTAATAATTAATAATAGAAATAATCTGACTCCTTGGTCAAATTCAAGGAGTATAATATCGCACAGATTAAAGCCTCTTCAAGCCAAGAAGATTCTACCCATTGATGATTGGGTGCAAGATAACCAATCATTATAATCCGAGTCAAACCACCGCCAAGGTGAAAAGATTTTACTTGAGGATGATAGGGTATAAATTAGCCAATCATTACTATCCAAGTCAATCACCACCAAATTACCCAATCATTATCATCTGAGACTAACCACCGCCAGATTACTTAATCATTACCATCTGAGTCTGACCACTGCTGAGGTGAAAAGATTTTACTCGCTGGTGATTGGATACAATCCATCAAATTGTTACCGCACAGGTCAGTTTTGCCTTTGAAAACTTTTTTATCTTTGATCTGATAGGCCAAAAGCCTATATTTCCTAATTTAGATAACTGAGCTTTGCATTCTTTTGCCTCGAATACCCCTGGTCTCAAAAGTCAAACTAGTTTAAATAGGAAAAAATAGTATAGAGAAAGGGACCTTTCCTGGTTTTTGCCCAGCCTGAATAATAAAAAACATAAAAACTTTAATAAGTGTTATTTTATACCTTTATTAAAAAATATATATCTCACTTAAAAGTATTATTTGTGGCATCCATTGGTGGATCCCACAAGAAGAGTGCAAGGATCAGATAACCTTAGGTTGTTACTATCAAAATCTCCACTTGGCTCTGCAAAAAGGGAATAGGGAAAGTGTTCTCTACCAGTACAAGAACATCTTTTAGATGAAGAAGCACCTGTCTAGCGTTAGACAATACACTCAACTTGGCTTTTGGGCATTTAGCTTTAGTAATAGTATTCATACTATTATTACCCCAGTTAATCAAATTCAATCAAATCAACGCAAGAAGCTATGAATATGTGCAGTTGAAATTTAGGGCCAGAAGCGAACAACCATCAAGTGCCCAAATTTTAACATTGGTGCTCACTACAGGTGGTAGTTGAGTTGTCAAAAGCCAGTTTAACGATGTCTTAAAAGGAAGAGCTTCAGAAACTCTGGGCGGAAACACAGGCCATCAATCAATATGTGCTCATCTCAGCATCTCAAGCTGATGTTAGTACCTTATAGTAGCGTGTGATCAAGGTGGAAGAGATGCTCATGCAATTAAGAATGGTGCTTAACGACCTGTGTAGAAAAGTTGCCACTTTGAAGCGGAAAGAGGGTAAACTTGTTAAAGAGATTATATTCCAAAAACTGAATGGGAAGCGGATTGAGAATGCATTTGTAGGTTTCATGATGAGATGGCAAAAATGACAAAACTTATTGAGGAATTGGAAAAACATAAATGTGATTGTAAGCTATTTGAGGCAAATGAGGCCAATGAAAAGGCATGTGAAACTCCAATTGGGAAGGTTTCCCCACCTCAAAATCTGCCCAAATAATTTTCTGGTGTGTCAGAAATGAACCCTCAAATCACTCCTATGGCTACTCATGAAGCTGGGCAAGGATCTTCTATGAGCGGAGCAACTGAGGAATTTCGAAATATGCCAAAATTACCCACCTTTCACTAGGATAACGCCCCAGCTTTTTTCCACCTATTTGAGATGACCATGTTTGGCTATGTGGACTTTCAAAAAGTGGTGACTGTAATGAACTGTCTTAGCACTGATTGCCAGAATCTGGTGCTACCCCACCTCAATGGGGAAAACTGATCATATGCGGAAGCAAAAGCAGCAATTATGTTGGAGTTTGGAAGCCCTAATCAGATGGCAAATCGCAAATAAAAATTTATGGGTATACAATTCTGCAAATTTTGATACCCTGGCTAGTTTTGCCGATCAGTTTACTAAGAATCCCAGACCTTAGCAGGGGCAAAAGTGCTTAATGACTTTGATGCATGCATAGCCATGCAGGCAGCACTTTGTCCTTATAAGAATTACTTTGGATTATGGCAGCAGCACTAGTAACTGAAATAACGACCTCAAAGATGGTGGACCATCTGAAGATGTTGGTAACAACTTTTGATGTGCTTAATCAATTTTATGACAAAATTCCAACTGAGGATTATCAAACTATAGTGGAATTATAAGAAGAAATTTCATTGAGCATTGAAAAAAGTCTCTATATAGCATAATCAAGTAATAATGGGGAAAACCCCCAATGGATCCAAGTGGAAGGATAAATCAACTAGCCACTATTGGAAAAATGGAGTGATAGGACAATTTGCCACCCTAAATTGGGAAAAGAAATAATAACAATTTGTGAATGTTGTGATTCTTCAAGAGGAGGATGAAACTGCCCAAAATTTGGAATAAGCCTTGCAGTCTAGATGTAAAAATATTTAGCACTGCAAGAAAACCTGTTCCACCAGATATCTACTTGGAATAAAGGCGTCGGCAGGACCATCTTGGGTTGCAACTGGTTCTGCCATGAGAAGTCCTGTGCGTTATATGAGATCAAAATGAAAGGCGATTAATCAAGAGAGTAGTGTATAAAGTCAGCTGATCTTAAATTAGTCAATTAATAAGGATGGTAAGGAATGCCAAAAATATGATCAGATCCAGATGACTTTAGCAAAGAAAAACGTTACTAAATTAATCTGTGTGAGCAGTGGATCATTTACAGATCTATTTATAAATTAATCCTACGTTTGAGTTAGAAAATAATGCTGAGAAATAGGATCAGATCTAGAAAAATTTAGATAGAGAAAAACATATCCATTGACAAGAAATGGTATCAGATCCTGATGAATTTGGATAGTGAAAAATGTATCAAATTAACCTGTGTGCATAAGGATCGTGTACAGTTCTATTTGCAAAGTTTAACTGAATGTTTGAGCCAATAAATAATGGTGGAGAAAATAAAAAAAAAAAAAACGAGTTATATGCATATGGATGGGGCCATTCAAAATTATCACCAAGGTAAATGATGCCTATATGATCAAGAATATCAAATAATGTCGCATAGTCAATAGAGTTCATACAAAATACTTAAAGTATTGGACTTAAGAAAAAATATATATATGAAAAAATAGAAAGATAAAATGAAGCATAAAAAATATTAAAACTAAAATATATTATCTTCAATTTTTATTCATGTGGTGATGCATCCAACGATATCCCCACCTACTGAGCATGGAGGAAGGGAAAAAATAGTGATGGGCACAATTCCTGAGCAATTGGCAGGATCAGGACAGGCTTAAACAAGATCTGCCAGAATAGTCCATATCAACAAGATGTTGAAACTCATCCTGGGGTTGGTACAGGTGGCAAGGTGCCAATGAGACCTGTCCTGGGGTTGGTACAGGTGGCAAGGTGCCAATGAGACCCGTCCTGAAGTTTGTACAGGTGGACCAGTTGATCTTTTACCAAGGATGAAAAGATGGGACTGGTGCGACATGATGTTGTTGGAACTGCTTTTAAGAAGAGGTGACGATGGGTAGTAACCAAGGATAAGAAGTCATTAAAACTGAGCAGAGCATATGGGCGTTAATTGCGGACAGAGCTGCACTTTTCTGAGGACATAGAGATATTAAAAACCAAATATGAGCTTAAGCTAATGTGGCTTCCATCCCTGAGGGTTCTATCTTCCATTGGATAATCTGATCAAGAGGGGGATATGTTGGAATTTAAGATGATCACATATTACAACCTTTTTCTTAATAATAAATTTGACAATTAAGTTATAATTGTACAGTATTGGCAACTTTGGCTGACTGATGGGATTATCATCGGACATCATCCCTGATTATATCAGAGGTTTCCAACGTAGGAGATTATTGTCTGGAATCTTCCCCAATGATATTAGAGGTTGCCAACTGATGAGATTATTGTCAGCAATCATCCCTGACGAAACCAAGCAATAATTTGATATGGGAGCAACACCTGATATTTGAATTATAGGGAATCATTCAGAGAAGAATGAATGGGGAGTCATTAGAAACTACCAGAGCGTTCAAATGCTGTATGTAGAGAATAGGATGGTCATCAGCCAAAACAATTGGTTTTAAGTCCCTAATACCAATTGTTTGGTCGCCAAACAGCTGAGTATTACGCTGCCTAAGAAATTCTAGGCAACGGTACCTGATGAGATTTGGTGCTTAACACTAAAGGATCAATTCAGTATAAGAGCACAAATAATTCCCAGTGGACAGCTGAAAAGTTGTGTGCCGATTCTAACTATAAAAGTTCCTCATTGTTCCTAATAAAAACAGATTAAAATTTGATATTAACTAAGTTGTTATACATTGGTTGTTTAACATTTCTTCTAAGAGAAGAGTGCAAGGATCAGATATCCTTAGGTTGTTACTATCAAAATCTCCGCTTGGCTCTGCAATAAGGGAATTGGGAAATTGTTCCCTACCAGCACAAGAACATCTTAAAGATGGAGAAGCACCTCTCTAGAGTTAAACAATACACTCAACGTGGCTTTTTGGGCATTCAACTTTTTATAGTCTTCATACTGTTATTACCCCAGTTAATCAAATTCAATCAAATCAACTCAAGATTTCATGAATCCGTGCAGTTGAAATCTAGGGCCAGAAGCAAGCAACCATCAAGTGCCCAGATTTTAACAGGTAATATTCAGACAGAAGGCTTGATTGCTTCTGTTAGGGTAACTTGATTCAGATAGTTGTCTGATCATTTCTTTATTATTGGCCGTTTTTGGTAACTTTACTCTATCATTGATTGTAATTATTTTGCCCCCCAAAGTATACAAGGGGGTTGAAAATCATATTCTTTTGTAGTGGTTGTGTCATCATCTTCATATTGTAAACCTCTTTGTAGTTCATGTATCAAATTATTATGGATGAATTCATCCCATCTTTCTAGTAATTTCTAAGGCTTTCATTATCTATTAGAGGTGAGTTCATTTTCCTTATTCACTTATTGAACTTGTATATGTAAAGCTTGAGGTGGTTGTATAAAGACAAGGTTTCTTCAGAGTGTGAGGAATATTTCACTATATATACTAGTTGTTGAATACATGACAATCTTTATTTATTTAGTCTATAAAGTTGAAGAAAATAATATCTAGAGTTAATATATTTTAATATTTATCTAAATCAATATATTTTTAGAGATCTGGCTTATTTCTAACCAAGTTATTATGTTTAGAGGTATCCACATAAAACACTATGTTATGATTAGTTCTATTAACCATTAAAATATTATCTATCTATTTTCAGATCAATTTTTCTTAGTATTTATAAGTATTTTTTATTTAATAGGGCCTTGTAGTACTAACGCACAGATCCTTTTTGTGTCTAACACTCATTGATGATATATTATTAGTAAGATAACTGAATCCTCTAGCTTTCAGTATTAGACTTAATCTAGAAGGTAAATTTAGCAGCTAAACATTTTTAAAACACACACTTACCTTTATATTCTCTAAAGTACAAAAAACTTTCTATTATTTTGTTATCAGTAATAGTTTGATGTATTGCTAAACTTGCTCTTTAAGCATATGTGGTATTTTTATAATAACATAAAAATTTAACGGATATTTAAGCTCTTATATAAATTTTTTAATCACATTGATACCCTATTTTGGTAACAAAGTAGTCTAAAAAATCTAATTATAATACATATACAACAATCTCTTTCCACTTGGTGTAACTTTCTGAGCAATCTATATGGTTAAAAAAAGTAAAACCTAATCACCTGCTATAGTTTTGCTCTGATGTCATCAAATGTTCTGCCAGCTGTCCAAGTGTGGGGCAGCAGCGAAACCCCCCTGCCATTTTCTGCCCAACAGAAAAACGTGCTCAGACTGGCTCACCCAGTCATAGCAAACCCCTGGGATAATTCTTTCCTCCCAAGGATATTGACGCCCACCTCACTCAAACACAAGCAGTTCCCCATTGCCCTCTGGTGCTCCCCTGGAGCAACATGCGTTTTAGCCTTAGGGTCAAATGTGGGAATTTTTTCACCTATAATGACCACGCCATTATTGAAAAGGCTAAGGCAGTGATACATCCCACCTGCTCTATTAACCCGCCCCTATAAGGGTTATTTTGATCTTGGCTTCACCTGAGAAGCTGATGCTGCCACTGTGGCAACAGTGCCCCTGGTCTTCCAGAATACTCCTCTCCCAACAACTTGGACCCAGCTCCCAGAGGAACCACTTTAGTGGTTCAGTTTTCTGGTTTGCCCACCCACCTTCCCCCTGAGCTGCTCCACCAGGAGCTGATGAAAGGTTTGTCAGCCTTTGGCTCCAACCCTATCTTGCAATTTGTGGTCCCAAATGGGGCCACACGCCTTGCTGGGCCTCGGGCATATGCCATGATCAGCCCTGAAACAAACAAAATTACCCTGTCAATTCCCCCTTGCACCACTATCCCCTCTACCCCCAACCATCCATTATGGGCCCGCGTCAAGGGTGGATGGACAATTTGTCCATTCTGTTTCAAGTTAGACCACTTGAAACACAAGTGTCCATCCCTAGCTGCTTCTAACGGCGCTGATTTTTTGTCTGACAGCCACCAATCTGCCACTCACCCCACGCCACTTCCAGCATGGGGTACAATCCTACCTCCCCCTCCTCCAAAGCCTGTTGCTGCAGCTGCACCTGCAGCCTCCAATGAATTAACCAATCCTCAACCATATGCCAATTCCCCAATTCAATTCAATCAGAACTCATGGGAGTTTTTGGATGAAATCAACTAATCAGATAATATCTTTGAAGAACCATTGCTGCAAGTCGTCTGTTTCTGTAATGCAATATGGGATGCAGAAAACCCCCTCATTTATATGCCCCACAACCAAATGTTGAGTCATTCTATAGTGACCACCAGCTTGAAGTAGAAGCAGCCGCCACACCAGATTGCGATCCCCTCTGCAAAGACGCCACCAAATCAGTGGTGGCTCTCACAGGAGAAGTTCCACCTCCTGTTAGCCCTGAAAATCTTACTTAAAAATATAAAATTAACGTGAAACACTTACACAAAAATGTCACTGACACTATCAAGAACGTGGTAACTGTAGCACGGAATCTGAAAGCTAAGATTACCCAAACCAATATTTCCACATTCATTAAACTTCCAGATGCCCGCATTAGAGCTGAAAAAGCTTTAGCCAAATATATCACTACCATTTTTATGGTTGACAATTACTCAAAAGTACCAATCATCAAAGATATCAAACCACATGCCGCCAATTCCCTGACGCCCTTGCTATCCTCCTTGACATGCACCCTACTTTGGGAAGAGGAAGCTGCTGCCAAAGTTGAGCCCCCCAATCCCCCTCCCCTTCTGCCATGGATAGATAAGCAGTCTCTTCTGCCCACGTGGTTAGTTGTTTTGTTAGGTGTGTTTAACTCAATCCGTCCATTTTGGGAATTTTGTTTGAATCAATTAGTTATGTCAAATTTAGTTTTAGTTCTTAATTTGGTAATGTCTGTCCCCTGGTCAGCATACCTCAGTTAAATAAAAAAACATACACAACATTAAAGTTTATTAGTAACCCTCATATAATAGAGATTATATTTTTTGGCTTCATCTAAAGTAGAGATAAATACAGGAATCAAAACCTTATTACAATATAAATTTATTAAAATAAAATCAATAGGTTTATCTCATATAGAATGATCAAGATTGTATGTCAATAAAGTACTATATGTACTAAGAACTTATAAATTTACTTTATGGTAATAATATTATAATCACATATTAATAGTTCTCCTATAAATCTTGTTTATTGCATATATCTACGCATATGAGCTATATATAATAACATGTCTTCTATATTAGAAAACTAATATTACATTTTATGTCTAATGTATGTCATACCAATACTTTATTTATAGTAGCACGTTACATTCAATAAGATTTGTGTCATGACTAAATGACATCATTGTGGGTACAGATTTGAGGAATAAGGCTGAGAGTAAGGTTGCTAAGAAAACAAAATTGGCTGGCCTGCCTTACCTGAAGCACACCCTGGACCAACGTTGGGTAAAGTCAAGATGTGCCTAAATTGGGTCTAGGGGTGCACGTGATGGTCAGATGATTGTTACATCTGTAGCGTTAAAACGCACCAACTATTTAGAGAATTATGGTAGAAAGTTGCATTTGTTGAAGTATGAGGCTTTGATACCCTTTCAATAACAATGTTACTGAATCAGGAAAAATTTAACTCTAGTCAATCATGAGAGTGTAGGCTTATTCAAGTTATAGTACAACAATGGATGGAAGTTGCATTTATTAATGTGTTTGTGCGCAGTGCCTCACCCAAAGGTTGATTCCCTCCCAATTATCTAATAATCAATTTTTATGACCAACCTTAATTGTTGGGCAACTTTCTAATAATAACCCAATTCATTTTATTTAAATATGTGTGTTTGTTTTGTACTATTTGTTGCCCTCCAGGAGGTCTCAGATAATGGACTTCCTTTGAACCTTGCCCTTGGGCCTTTGGTCACTGTCCTCCTTTGCGGTGCCATGTTTCCCCTATTGCTATCAGGTTGTTTGTAGGTTGTGGGTTGAGGTCTTCCCCACCCCCCTCCAGGTATGTGAGCATTTTAAACACACCCCTGGAAATTTGTAACTTTATATTGTTAAATAATTAAATTTTAATCTAATATTATCTTGATAAATAATAAAAAAATTTGCTTTTTTAAATTTTTCTAAACTTAAATAGTATTGTAGACTTTATAAATATTATTCAAGGTGGGTCAACCTTGGGAAAAATATACCACACTGAGAATATTTTCTAGCCAGTACACGTTTTAAACACAAAATCTGAACTAGGGGTGGAAGCAGTTTTACCCACTCAGCTAACTACCCTTAGTATTATAGATTTTATATAAAAGAAAGTTTTTAAACTAATTAAACTATATCTATCAAGCGCAGTAACAAGGACATCATATATACTAACTCATTCAATTACTACTAAGTAATTTTTAAATTTCATTATGAAACTAAAAGTTAAAATTAACTGAATTAGTTAGCACTAAGATCTAAAACTTATATGTTTAAAATTATAACCCCAAATAAAGACATCTACTAATTTTATTTTATTTTTTTATTTTATTTTATTTTATTTGAGGTGGGCCAACCTAGGGACAATACCACACTGATTAGGGGAGTGAAGAAAATGGGAAAGGAGGATAAAATCTGGAAAACCTCCATGCGCGGCATATGATAGGCCAGGAACTCCATGGACCGCCTTTGCTATTCGCTATCTCAGTTTGGGGCATTGGTGCACAACGCCAACACAGTCATAATTGTTCCCTACTCAAAGTTCCTGCACCAGAATTGAACTCGGGGAGGCAGCGGTAGAGGTCCCTACTCTACCACTGGAGTATCCTCCCTTGACATCTACTAATTTTACTACATCTAGATGTCTATATAAATCATAAATGAAAATTTTTAGGTATACTATTGCACCTATCTAGCTTTATATGCTCTTAAGCCATACCAAAGTTATATAGATTTGTGGCTTTTGTATATAGCTAAATTCATCAACTCTCTTGACTCAAATTATTAAACCTCCTAATTAACAAGTATAAATAATAATATATTTTTGGTGGACCCTTGTCAGCTATAGAACTAAGGCTAAGATATGAGCATGGGATGCCTAAGATTCTTAGCACAAGGTCTCAAGGCCATACTAAATAAATAATACTTGATAACAAAATTATATTTTTTATATAAAAATGTACTTCTGATAGCATATACTAATACTATTAAAACTTTGAGATAGCTATCTATAGAGTAAGACGATAAATACTGAAGACTTTAAAAAATCAAAAGTTCAATTATATATAATTAAAGTGAGATAATTTATTAATACAAATTGCAAGGAATAAACCAGAGTACCTGACTGACAAACGATAGAATGGATAGAGATAGATATCTGGAATTTTATTGTGTAAAATTAGCTACAGTACTTTGTTTACTTTGTGTTAAGTATAATGGCACTTTATATGCTACTACTTTAACATGAACTTTCTTTCTCATAAAAGTACTAATATGATATTATATAACTAATAATAACAAGCGCTATTTCTTTCTAGTTTTGTCTGAGATACTTTGATCAAAGCACTATGTATGAGTCTAACTTTATCAGAGCAGTAATTCTGGTATCAATAATAATAGACAGTTTAAATTTCTCTTGTCATACAAATACCAGTTGCTACTTACATAAATCAATAACAACTATATAACAAAACTCCTATAAATACTGTTACATGTGCTACAACCAGAATAATAGTTGAAGTTCAACACTTAGTTTTTTACATAAGTTTGATTGTTCTAACAATAAGAATATAGTAAGAGGGGTGCCCCAGTAATAGCTTAGGGGACCCTTTTCTCTCTCCTAACCATCACTTTTAGAAGAAAGTGACCAGAACAAGCTTAGAGAGGATATAAAACCCACTTGTGAGATGATGCACCTATAGAGCAGTAGATCACAGCCAAACTACATTGTGAATATAGGACAATCCAACCGTCAGTGCTAAGCACAAAAATATTGACAGCCTTCTCATGTTCCCACTATATAAAATTAACTTGAAGTACTATGCGATGGATATCAAATCTGACAGAAGACTTCCAGCCAAAACTATCCCTAGTGATATTAGTGATTAAAAAATTAAATCCAAGCAAATAAGCATTTACTCCCACATCTAACCTATCAAAGAAATCTTGCCAACATTGGAGGTACAAAACTCATCAACCAAAATAACTGCCCAACTGGACATAAGGCAGACTTCAAAACAGTGGAGTCAACGCCCGTTGCCCTTAGTTATTCCATATTAAATGCCAACATAGCGGCGGCTGGCTGGGCTCCCTAAAAGATTATCACCTGTTTATGCACCTTGGCAGATGGTTCAAATGCTCATATGACTGAGCGGAGACCCCACTGCTGAGGAAGTAAACCCAGAAATTCATGCAAATTTGTGATAAGCCACCCACACCAGAATCACAGAAGATAGATCAGGGCGAGGTGCAGAAAAGTAACAATAATCAGTGCATGAACCTTCCCCTGACACAAATTAATCCACAATCTCAAAAATCTATCAGTTAATAAACTCTACCAATGTTACAGCTGCAGTGGGAACTGCCCCTGACACAAATTAATCCACACACTCAACAAATTCATTGGTCCTGAATCACTGATGAAGTTACAGTCAAGGTGGGAACTACCCCTGACACAAATCAATCACTTTCTCAACAAATTTATGGGCCACAACCCTGAACAAATTACAGTTGAATCAGGATCTTAATCTGAAGGGTCAGGCAGTCAATTGAATTTGGCAAAAAAATAAAAGTTTCAGTGGTTGGATCTGATTTCACTACCTCAAATCAGACGTGTACTGGCGCCACAACCTAAGTCATGCCCATCAAGTACACACCAGTCCAAAGGGACATGCTTATGAATATAGGCGTGTCCTTTTGTAACAATAAACAATGGGAAACATTACAATTTCTGCAATTCACATCTGTCCAGTGGATTATGAAGGCAATTAATCCTGCCACCGCTGCCTTTTGGCAGAACAAGTTCTCCGCTGGTGCCATCAAATGATGGCTTGAGACTCATATCTTGATAGAAATGGCCATCTTTTTCAAATCACCTTGAATCTACACCAAGGATTCCCTGGAATAGATGAGACGCCTAATTGAGCACCACTCAGTAGAAGCCACCATCCACGATGATTTAAAACCTGCTGTTGCTAAGTCCTGTTTCAAAGCCAACATTAACCTCCATAATGCCATGGAGTACAGTAAAGATAGCATCCCCTCTAAGCTCTCTCAGGAAGTCGGAAGTATGGGGCTCTAGCTGAAAGATCTCACCTACTATGGGAAGTGATTTCTGAATGATTCTACCGCCCTTGAATGGGCACACCACACCATTCCAGTCGATGAAGCTTTGTAATAGTTTAACACTACATTCTCCCCTAAGGAGGCACTTCCTGAATTAAATCTGGTTTTAAGAAGACCAAAGCCTTGCACTGGTCTTATATGTGAATCCTGCTGGAAACCATGTCTGATATGTTCAAGGCAGGATGGACCAAAGAAAAGGCGGTTGAGAGGAGGCCCTTCCAGGACTGGTCGCCAGAAGACTGCATGGAGTGGAGCGCAATGGCTTCACCCTGCTCAAAATGAAGTATTGGATCCACTTCAGAGCCAATATTGAACTTGTCCATGACTGGGCAAACTTGGATGTCACCAAGCCTGTCCACAAAACCCTTTGTGGCCGCACTTTCCTCTCGCCAAATGGAGGGTCTGGAGGGACCATGTAACCCTAGCCAAAGAGGCGTATTGGGATGCAGTGGGTTTCACCCCAAACTGCGCACCCTTGGATTGAGCATGAGGTCTTACCCCAAACAGCAACAGCAATGCGTTGAGTTATGACACTTTGAACTTGGATGGGAATGGCTCCAGCCTGTATTCAGATTGAAAATATCTGTGACTGGAAACAGTCATTTCTAGAACCCTAACTTGCAGCCCCCTACGCCGCTGAGGGCTTCTCACCATCAGAGGCGTTCCAGTGGTGTGGATCTATTGGGCCCACTTAAATGGCACATGTATTTAATGATAAGGGCTGTAATAGCGTTATCATTATTAATTGGTACCAGAGGAACTCCATTATGCTCAGGGTACTCCAGCAATACTTTCACTTAGCATACGATAAAGAAGCCACTTTGCATTGGTACTGACTGGGATTCTCACCCTTTAATGCTCATGGCTAGCAGAGTTTAGAAATTGGTGTGGCGATGGACCATAATATAAACTGAAGCGACATCAATATGTGCCAGGTGGAGGCATTCCTAAGATGTGGTTTTAGCCTATATGAGTCAGTAATCTGGATCATGAAGGCAAGACTCTGGCCAAATCCTCAAAGCTGATGCCTAAAAACAAGTCATATATTACTGAAGAAGCTCAATCCATTAAGTCATCGTGGAATGGTTCCAGTAGTCATATCAATTATATCCGCCAGTTAATTAGTGGCAGATTTTTGAACCGCCAAGCCCCAAAAGCATACCTATATGACGCTATTCACATTCATCTACAGATGGTCAAAGGGAGAAATGGTCCAAAAATTGATAATAATGATTTACCAGGATCTTGAAAATGTTTGTCAGGCGGTGATTAAAATCATCATTGGGTACCAGAGCGAGGATATATAAATATTTCTATAATTGGAGAACTTGATTTTAAAAGCTCATTCAAGTGGCATCAAATACAATGACATTTATCCGCGCATGGAGCTGACCCATTAAGATAAACAGATTGTTAAATTTGGTACTTTCCAGAACCTGCCACTTGACCCAGGAACAGTATTGGGTCCACAAAGTTATCTGCATTGGCCTCTCCTGTTACGGTGAGATCCAGGAGTTCAGGCAAGCTGGTGTCAATTATATTGTCAAATGCTTATGCCCCATACAGTGGATGAGCTATATGAGCCAGCCCCAAGGATGAAGACAAACAAGATCACCCTGCCACGCTTCATCTGCATACCAGGCCTTATCTGAGCCATCTACATCAAACAGGAGGCCACCACTAAGGTCTACCAGTTCTGTTACCAGACAGGACACATGATGACTCAGTGCCATCATAAAAAATGGAAGGCAGCCTGATAATTTAATCATGACCCAATCAGTGGAATCAATAAGTCATATCAAACCCTTCCTCTGAAAAAAAGCTAAGGAGTGGATACTGTGGACCTCATGGTGGTAGCGGACATGAAGAGGAATGATTAGGAGCTAAAAGCCACTTACAAGGAGGCATGGGATTGAGAAGCGTCTAAGACCTGAAGCTGATAGTGAGCCCTTCCACACCCCAACTCAAAGATTATAAGATGTATAATGGGATGGGCCCTGAATCAGCTGTGCCCTGACTGACCCAAGAAGAGTGGACAGAACTGGAGGAAGAGCACTGGAAAAGGCTGGCCTCAAAAAGTCACCTAGGAAGGGCTGACCATCTTCTGATTTGGACATCTTGGAAGCCAGCACCAATAAGAGGAAACCTGGCAAGAAGTCAGCACAGAAACTGCCTGCAAAAAAGACCAGTTCTTGTACCTAATCACCCTCCAAACTAACAAGCAGACGGGATCAAATGAGAAACACTATTTAAAAAAGAACCAAATTGTATAAAAAAGTAATAATATTAACAAAAATCGTCTAGTGAATGCTGCCAAAACTACTGCTCATTTCAATGCATTGAAGGCGCTCCTCAAGCTGGTGTTCAAACTGTCACCTTCATCAATTGATAAGGAAATAGGGATGGCAATGGAGTACCTAGTACACAAACAGCAAGTAATAAAATACCTGTTCCCACCAACCGCCCTTGAAAATCATTAAAAATCCCGCGCCCACCATTAACAACCCCTGACGCCAAAAAGCCCACCTCCATCCATGATTCTATTCACAACCTAGAATTTCCTCATTACCATGGTTTGAGCAACTGGTAATGATCATCACAACAATGACTGCTAGGGGGATGGCTAGTATTCTGATGAAAGTGAGAAAATGCACCTTTTTTAAATAATGATAATATTGACCTAATTCTAAATTGGAAATACAATAATACTGCCAGAAAGAATTGGTGCTAAAATTTATCCAAGATGTAAAGAGCCACCCATGGTCCCTTCATATCAGGCACCAAACTCTATGGATGGATCACATAGCCATCGTTGCTTTATACAAGAATATTGACCTTAAATTGTGGATGAGACTCATGCTGGAAAGATCCCTAGTAGCTAATACCACTGATAGGGAAACTGGTTGGAGCCTTAGAGTGGTCACCATGTATGCCACGCCAAAGCCCCACAAAAATAGAAAGTTTTAAAGTTTTTTCAGAGGTGACAACTGATGCTGCTACGGTCATGTCAGGAGACATTAACTGTAGGATGGACGTGAGTCAGAATACATTCTCAACAAGCAAGCGCCATAACCCTTAAGGACAAGGAAATGCTGAAATAACTGGTCTCACCAGGAATGTGCCTCACAATAGATGAAGTGGATGACAACCCCGTGAACCTCACGTGGTGGACATAAACTCCAGCGGAGAGCCACTAATTGTTCTTGCCTAGACTGTGTGCTGGGGTTGTCTGAACTGAAGCCGCTGACTTTGAATAGCAAAGTCAGCCTCAACTCCAAAAGTGACCATATGGTCATCCAAGTAGAAATCAGCCTGAGAGAGTCTCCAAAATGATAAGAATGACAGATCTTCTCATTAACACTTAGGGATAGAGATTGGTGCCAAATTGCTAAAAATGGCTTTGATCATCTAATTGCTTACTTGGACTGGCAACCTGGGATGATTTTCTTAAACCATGGATCAAGGTCAAGGAAAACTAAAATGTGATAGCATGAATTATGAAAAAGCTAAATCCTACAAACAAACTGCTGCCACAAAGCAGCCGAAGGAGGCCTTGGCTAACCTGAAGCTCAAGTGGTGATACAGCGAAGAATAGTGGAGTGATTAAAGTGCAACATACAAATGCTACAGAGCCCTAATGAACAAGTAGGATGCTGAGAGACGCCTGAATGCCAATTACCAACACTAAAGTCTTAAGAGGACAATGACCAAAGAGATCCTGGCAAGCCAAGAAAATCTGATCCTGTGCCAAGGTATGGGAGTTTAAAACAAATTGGGCACAGTGTCCTCAGAACCTGCAACAATAAAGCACAAGATCAAACATTTCTATGGCAAACTTTTCTGATTCCATGAGACAAGCAGATCTGCAACTGAAACACTCATTGACCTGGCCAAGCTGGCGCTTGAGGAATGCTTGACTGACGACAATTGGAACCTCATAGCTAAAATCTCAACTGACAAAGTGAAGAAAACATTAAAGGAATTTGCTGAAGGGGAAGGCACTGGGACACAATAACATCAGTGTGTAAATATATAGCACAATCTGCATTTGCATCATGCCAGAACTCACCCTGCCACTTCAACTGCTGTCTCCAGACTAGACATCAAAATCCTGGAGGCAAGAAGACACAAATTTTGCTCCTGTACAAGAAGGGGCTCTAACAGCAACTTCACAACTGGAACCCATTTTCACTTTTGAACGCTAACCATAAACTACTAATATACATCCTATCCAGTAGGTTAATGGCCACAGTGCCATGAGCACTTTATAAGGCCAGTATGGGTTAGTTTAGGGTTGTACTATCTTGGACTGAATCAGCACTGTCCATAACGTGCTGAAGGACAGGCGAGGATCTTAGAATGGCTATCTCATTTTTCTTGACTTGGAAAAATCTTATGATTGGGTAGTGTGGCCCTTCCTGCATGCGGTGATGAAAGCAGTCAGAATCCTTGATACTTTCCGCTCCTGAATCTCAACCTTGTACTTGGGTCTTATGACCATGGTATTTGCTGATGGTCTCATGAACGCTATCCCAATTTTGCCAGGGCCTCTGTCAAGATTATCTCATGTCACCAATATTATTTAACTTCACTGCCAATATCCTCTCTGCTTTGGTGGACGCAAAACTCTGAGGCCTAGTCTACTCAAACCAATGGCCTCTGAAGATGCAAGCCTTTGCTGATGACACAGTAATGGGGATGGGCTCACTGAACAACCTTCAAGGCGCCAAGGAGCTCTTGGCTTTTTATCAATCACCATCAAACACAAAAATAAATATTGAAAAATCTGCTCATTGTCAGGATTGGTTTCCTGAACAACTTCTCAGCTCTTTTTAACTGAGTATTCATTATCCTAATCTTTTAGTTTTTCAAATCAAATTCATTTTAATTCAGTTTTAATTTATTTTTTGTGTTCTTATCTTATTTATTTGATTTAGTTTTATAAGAAGTGGAACATCTGTTCAATTAGTTTCAATTTGATAAATCTTCGTCATCATTCATTTTTAGGAAAAAAAATTTATTTCATAGTTGCATTGAGGGGCTTCCTATGCACTTTTGGGGTTTTGTGGACTCTAAAAACTGTAGTGCAATGTGCAGTACTCTCATTGCATCAATTTATTATCTTACATCATTAATCAATTAAGGAAATTTACTCCCAATTATTATAGTTTATGTAAACCAGGTAGCTAAGAGTAATCTTAAGCTATCATTAAAGGATCTTAATGCTACTTGATTGTATTTTATCTTAGCTATTATTATTAAAAACTAGTACTTTTAATACATTTCTTCCTATCCAAAGTGCTGGCAAGTATTGTGATTCCAACTGCCCAGGCCCATCTGCCACCTCAAAACCAGAACCACTTATTAAACTTCTTATTAAATAACTTGCCAAAGAAAGAACTTTTTTAAATAACTAAATATTTACCTATCATGTATACTTTGCGCCCTTTTACTTCTAGGGTATATAGTAGTGTACATGGTTCCCAATCGTTTCAAAAATCAATTATTGGGATGCTACTTTCTCCTTACCACCTTGCACAAGTTCTTGTGGTGGAAGTACCAGTGACCACAAACCTAACTGGATTTAATTTCAAGGCTTTCAAAGTCCATTTTATAATGATAGTCACTTCCAAGCTGGTGCCTTACAATATACTAGCTTCCATACTGAGATGGTTCATTCAGGATGGTTCAGGCGGTTCAGTGGTCACCCCTATCAGTATATTATTGATAGTTTCACCTTAGTTGGGGCTTTGACTCTTACAGGCCTCATAATCTAACTCATAGTAAGAATAGCTATTTAGGAACGTTACCAATAAACTTACAGTGAACCCAATCATTCCTTTCATGTTCACAAGTAGTAATTAAACAGGTGTCAGCAATGCAACCCACTAGTAGTGAGCATCAAGACATTCTAAATATTCTATTTTTGCAGAATCAGAATTTTAAGCTGAAACAAGAAAGTTGCAGAAGATGTAAAGAAAGTCAACTATGTGGCTACGCAGCTAATAGGAAACCCCTCCAGTGGTTTACCAAGGAAAATCTATATGATCCTGATTTGTGACACAACTACCCACGTTTTTGTCAGGAACCACTTGCTTAAGTCATTCCAATGACCAACGTACATAAAAAGCTTCAACAGATGTTGAGCTTCAACAAGGCTCTGACAAAATAAATCCCTATTTTGACAAGTTTGCCAGTCTAAAGAAACAACTATACCTGGATGACACAGAAGCATGTTTCCTGTTCCAGGAGAAATTGGCTACACGATATAAGGAATTTCTGGCCATCATCAGTTGCCAGAAATTTATATTGACCTAGTAAAGTAATTGTGCTTATGGAGGCGTAAGTTTGAACAGTTATCTAAGGATTTTCAGCTCTATGATAGACAGGAAGACAAGCCAAGAATTCCACAGTGGGATTACATCAAATAAGTAACCTTTTTCTCAATTTATGCCTAAAAAAGGAGGAGAATTTAAAACTTACATCTGAGGAAAAGAAACGTCACACTAGGGAGGAAATATGTCTATACTGTGGAGATGAGGGGCATCTAGTTGTTGCATGCTCAAAGATTCCCCAACCACCTACCAGCTTTACAAGTGAGAAATCTTCTAAAAGATCAGCAAGTAATGGTAGAGATAATAAAATTTCATCTCAACTTTACAATACTATTCAGATGCACTTATACAATAGTGGCCAAGAAGTTACAACCTTGGCCTTACTGGACACTGGAGCCATGGCTAATTTCATGAGCTACAGCATATTTAAGGCATTTTGAAGGGTCTTCTCTCATAAGGAGAAATCCAAATTACCTGGTTATACAGTATTGGATGTTCAAGTGTAAGACTACACCCTTCAAGGTCAACATTGGATGATGCAGATTATTCAGTTATTTTCATTAATGGACAAGTTAACCTTCCCAGTTGTACTTGGTTTTCCATGATGGCAGGAATCCCGTTGTAATATCAGCTTGGATAATCTAACTGACAACTTCAACCAGGGAGTAATTTTAAGCTCAGTGAAGTTTCAGACATGGATTGATTCAATTAGACACCCTTGGCTACGCTTCATTGATCCACATGTAAACATCAGGTAATAACAAACCTACCCAAGGAGCTACAAGGCTACCAAGATGTACTAGTGATGAGACTTGTAAGACCATGCCACCACGCCGGGATCTTGATTTAAAATTGAAATTATGCCAGGGCAAATGCCTAGTTGGTGGAAAGTTTTTCTACAACTCATCAGCAAGGATATTATTGAAGCAACATTTCAAAGAAAAATTAGACAATGGTTCATGAGATGGTCAAAATCACCATGCTCTTCTCTCCTTCTTTTTGTCAAGGAATGAGATGGAGGCATGAGACCTTGTGTGTATCACTCTAATCTAAACTCAATCACAGTGAAAGATAGATATCCAGTCCCATCAGCAGAACGGTTAACTGATAGTTTAACAGGGACTCAGATATTTATCAATTTGGATTTAAAGAATGCATACAAAATTAAATCAGAATTTCAGAAGGACATGAATGTAAGACAGCGGTTAGGACACCCTTTGGACTTTACAAATATCTGGTAATGCATTTTGGGATATGTAATGCCCCAGCAGCCTTTCAAGCCTTGATGACAGAAGTACTGTTCCCCATGTAGATTAAATTTTTTGTAGTCTACTTGGCTGATATTCTCATATACTCTTAGGATATGGGGAACCATGTATAACATGTTGATATAGTGTTCTAGAGAATCAGAAAGAACATCTTGTATGCTTAGTTAGAAAAATGTGAGTTTTTCTAAAAAATAGACTCCTTGGGTATGCCATCAAAGAAGGGGGTTTGCTATTTCGCCTAGAAAGGTATCAGCAATCACAGATTGGCCTCGCCTTACATCAAGAACTAAGTTCTGCGCCTTCCTTGGGTTTGAAAACTTCTGCAGAAAATTTATCTAAACTTTTTAGAAATTTTACTTCCCTCGACAGATCTTACTTCAGAATCAGTATCTTATATCTGGACGCAAAAGGCTCAGGAGTTTTTTAAGCCTTGAAGGAAGCCTTCATTGCAGCTCCAGCTCTTATCAGACCGGACCAAACAAGTAAATTTTTTCTTTAAACAGATGCATTAGACAGCAACTATAGTGCCATTATGCTTTAGGAGGTGAAAGATAAGAAATCCCATCTTGTGGCATTCTTTTCTAAAAAACATTATATGCAGAAAGGGACTACAAGATCTATGATAAAGAACTTTTAGCCAATGTTAAGGCTATGGAACACTGAAGACGATACCTAGAAGGGAGTAAACACACTATGATTATTAAAACGGATTATAAAACCTTCTACATTACAAAGAGAGCCGTAAGATCAGTCAGCGACATGCACAATGGGATTTAGACTTAGCCAAATATAATTTCTACATTGACTTTAATCCAAAAAATTTAATACTGTTATAGATGCACTTAGCAGAAGAGATTACCATGGTGAAAAATAATATAGTATATTTATAGTAATATACTTGACCTGTGATTGAACCAGACAGATATTTGTTTTTCCTAGCCATGCAGCAGGAAGAGACTTACTTGAAAACTAAGTAAATGAAGCATAAAGGAAGGACCCCCAGTACCAAGAGATCCTAAAAAGGGACTACCTTCCTGGACTCCCTCATGCACTGGTTATCAAGGACCAAGCAATATACCTACAAATTACATTATTGTCAAGAGAGTATCTGTAACTCTCTCGTTCCCAGCAAGGTGATGTGGGATGCAAACCCACATTGCTAGGGACTTGCCGTTAGAAGAATGGGAAGACAAGCACCTCAAGCAGTGCCAATGTAAAAGGTACCCCAGGCAAGTGTATAAATAGCAACATAAAATACCAGGTAAGTAAGAAACAACACCGCTTGAGTGGACCCCAGAGGGGCGTCCATAATTAAGTGTGGCTTGATGTCAGGGGCTTTGGGTGCCTCGATTTGGAGGGGACCTGGGCGGCCCACAGATGCCCCTGGGATTTTGGTAAATTGCGAGATAAGGTAGTGGCCCACATGGTTGAAGACCTCCCCAAAGAGGTCCACCACCAAGTTTTCCCAAGGAACCATTGGAAAAATGTAAAATAACGTGGGGTTATATTAAGAAAGTTGATCAACAAGGAGTGTTGATCACAGAAACCTATTTAAAATGAATTGGGGAAATTTGTGTTCTGTGGAAATGCGCCCAAGCCTTGACACTCCAATAAACAAACGCTTCTGTCCATTTTGGTAAAATACACTGAAAGTGCCTTCACTCGAGTAATCAATTGAAGCCTTATTTTACCTGAAGTCAAAATCGTATAGCTGGAGTGGGACTCGAACCCTTGCTCTCCAACCAAGCTAATTGAACCATCATTATTCAAAATGTAAATCGTTCATTTTAGGGCCTGAGCTGAAATAAGAGGCTGGGCGTTTTGCACCCCATTAGTATCAACCTGGGCTTTCTTGGCTTGCGCCCAGCGTTAATCTAAGGGTGTGCTTCAAGTCAGGAAGAGCCTGAAGCTTCATCTTCTGGGCCTCCTGTCACCCAGCCTTATTTCTAGCATCAGTGCCTACTATCATGTCATCCAACCATGACAATTATGGGTCCAAGATGGACAATCTCAAATGGACATAAAAGTTTCCATGACAGTCCAGCTGCAGGTCATGAGGGTCCAAAGAAACCACTCAAACGTATTCAATTTGATTATTGGTGGCCATAAATGACAAAGGATGTGAAAGATTATGATTAGGACTGTTAACAATTTTCAAATAACAAAGTCTTTACTCAGAAACCATTTGAAAAAATTCAGCCTTTGCCAATTTCTAGCGGTCCATGAAGAAGCATATCTATGGATTTAATTGACCTACCTATCATTGATTGATATTCTGAAATATGGGTGGTAGTGGATAGAATGACTAAAGCTGCTGAGTTTGTTCCATTTTCTGGGGTACCTTCAGCTGTGGAGAAAGCCATTTTTTCATTAAATACATTTATCCTCACCATGGCTGTCCTTCAAATATCATATCTCAAAAGAGGTCTCAATTCACATCTAAGTTTTGAAGAGATTTTGCTGATCTGCTGGTTATCAGACTAAAGCTATCAACTACTTTCCATCCACAGATAGATGGAAAAACTGAGAGAGTTAATCAAGCTTTAGAGCAAAATCTTAAATTCTATGTAAATTTCAGACAAAACAACTGATCAAGCCTTCTTCCAATGGCTTAATTTAGTTATAACAGCTCATACCATGCATCAACTAAGATGACCCCTTCTATGGCAAATCATGAGTATGAACCATATATGATACTAAGTTCTACTCAAGATAGCACTGTACCATCAGCTCATGAATATATAAATAAAATAGGAGATCTACAACTGGAACTCAAGGACAATCTAGATAAATCAATATAGAGTTATAAGGAGCAAGCTTATGAGAAAAGCAGGTATTCTCCAGACTTGAAAGACAGATCATATGTATACTTAGACACCTAGAATCCTTGAGTGGTATGGCCATCAAGAAAGCAGGGTCCCAGAAGAATTGGGCCTTTGAAGATTCTAAAAGGAAAATTATGATACCACATGTAAGTCTGGGGTAGCGCCCCCTCCGTTTGGACCGCATGGTGTTCCTGTTCCTTTAAAAAGGTTCTGAAAAGGCCATCTGCCTTTTTCATCTCACAGGGCAACCTCGCCCATGTGGTGGATGAGCGATGGTTTACAGCCCTCTCTTTGAAGACCTCACCACCTGTCTCTGCATTTACTTCCGCTGAATTAGTGCATTGAATTGATAAATCTGTGCCAAAGTAACAGAAAGTTGTAATCCTCATGGGGCAAAAGGTCCACATAAAGTCAATAGCAATAAAGCCCCACAGGCGCATACATTTAGTAAATGAAGTGTCAAGAGTCAATCCTCAGCAAAACTCACTAATGGCATCAGGCCATTAGAAAATGTTGTCATCAGTTTGAAGACTGCCTCAAAAATATTGGGAACAAAGCCTGACGGGCAAGTGCCTTCTATGAAAAATGCGCTTAATGTCAGATTGTCAGTGGAACTCGCCAATGGCATTAGGTCATCATTAAAAATTATCTCTGGTTTGGAACCCCCAAAAATGTCAAGATCTTCATCCAATGGATCCCACTTGGTCAAATAGATGCCAAAGTGACCGGGTGTGGGCAGTTTAAGCACCTCTACACGTTCCTGACCTCTTGGAACCTCTCCTACATGGAATGGCCTTGGTAGGTTCCTGTTGTCCATTAGACAAGACGCCATTTCACTAAAAGTTGAAACTGTGGCAAAACTACAATTTGGGCATCCATGGACGAACTGATAGTGATTCAGCCCGCCGCCAACTCTTTCAAAGTTGGTTCCAATTAGTTCATTTTTCACTAACCCTTGCTCAAAGTTCACCAGGTTAGGTTGAATCTCAAATACTCCAATCCCCTACTTTTCCTAGCTATTACCCAAATCAATTATCTATTTAAGCAGTTATAACACACTGAGAAAATTGACAGTTTATCTTCTTATTTTGTGTTTTTATTCTAATTCTTCCTACACTCCCATTTGTTTAATTTTTTTCAAATTTTTCTTGAAAATCCCTGCAACTCCACAATGTGGCCTCTCAAGCCTCACATCAAATGTGAAATTCCAGTCATGCTACTAACTCTAGCTCCTACTGCAGTTGATTAGGCTTATCATGCTAAAGATCTCGTAGAACGCTCCCCAATTGCAGAGTCCATCTGCCAGCATGATATTAGTATCCTGTGGGCTCAATTATCCCCACTCCAGGCGAGGATCCGTCCCCTCACCCATGTTGTCAAACCCAGTTTATCTATGGGGAGCCCTGAACCACCCAATCTGATCTTGCATCTCCCCACGCATAAGCCCCTTGGGTCTGGAGCCACAACAACCTGGTTTTTTGTGAGGTTCCTTTTCACACTTATGGTCCGCTGGCCTCAATTGTCACTCATCTTTACATATACCACAACATTGTTTGAGTGGCAATGCCTCTGGCATTTTGGCTCGCCTTTTGTGTGCTTTTGCATCCTGGATGGCAGGACAGTCTAAACATTATCTGTCGTCTCCCTTAAACTACTTACCAGATTCAATTGCCTTCTGGTTCAATAGCACATAACACTATCCATATATCATTTTTGACCCCTCAGAGACTGCCCACACTTTTCCATCAACAAAAAGAGCAAATACTCTTACCAATCATTCTAAAATATGTGAAATAATATGAGATGTTAAAAGATCTTTAAAGATAGTGTTTACAAAGGGAAGAGATATTTTCTGATCAAATGGAAGGGATATTCTATATAAGAGAGTACTTGGGAGCCAATAGCCAAATTAAAAAATTGCAAAAAGAAATTGGAGTACTATAAGAAGATCTTTGTGGAGGGAGATAGTTTTTAGATTGGGATCCTGAAAAAAATTTAATTCTTCTGAAATAAGTGTTCATTGTCCTAATTTTAAGTAATATTCAATTTGATTTAATTCAATTTGACTAAATTTTTGATATAGTTTGCTCTATTTGATTCAAATATAAGTATATATTTGTTTCATTTGATTTAATTTGATTTTGTTTTAATTAATTTTCATCATCATCCATTTTTAGGAATTTGCTTATTTCATAGTTGCATTGATGGTCTTCCTATGCACTTTTGAAGTCATGTGGACTCTAAAGATGTAGTGCATTGTGCAGTACCCTCAATGCATCAATTTATTAACTTACATCCTTAATCAATTGAGGTAATTTACCCTCAATTATTATAGTATAAACAAACCAGGCTAGCTAAGAGCAATCTTAAGCTAGCATCATAGAAATTCTAATGCAACTTGATCTTGATTGTCCTTTATCTTAGCTATGATTATTTAGAACCTAGTACTTTTAATACAGTTCTTCCTATCCATTGTGCTGGTAAATGTGATGTCAACTGCCTAGGACCATCTGCCACCTCAAACCATAACCCTTATTATACTTCTTATTGAATAAATTGCCAAAGGGAGAACTTTTTCAAGCCAGCAAACATTCCACCTATCATGTACCACTATGCACCCATTTTCCTTCTAGGGTATATAGTAGTGCACATGATTCTCAATTATCACAAAAATTATTAATGATGCTACTTTCTTCTTGCCCACCTTGCACAAGTTCTCGTGGTGGAAGCACCAGTGACCACAAACCTAACTGGATTAACTTTCAAGTCTTTTATAATCCATATTATAATGAAAGTCTTCTCCAAGCTGGTCCATTACAGCCGCTGGTGAGGATTGTTGCCCCCAGATATAGCCCACCATCTGATCTAGTACTAAACAAAATACCTAAATAATCTGCTACCTCAGAATTTTACTTACTGAAAAGGATCTACCAATAAATCAAAATAAACAAGCAGTGCTGTCTAGCATGTCAGCCCAAATGGCCTTCTGGAAGCGCGTCACCTCAACCTCAAAAATAAGGTGCTGGTGATCAACTTTTTACAAGCTCTGATATGTCTCCCACATGCTTCCAATTAGCCTGACCTTGGAGTGGAAAATTAAGCCACTGCTTTGCACTATCCTCTGGTACAAGTTGAGAGCTGCACAATCACCCTTGATACCTTATTAAACTGAAATGTGAAAGGGTTATGAGCCTTATTAATTTTGAGACCCATGGCCAGAGGATATGGACTAATGCCTTCCTCCACATGGTAAAAAGCACATACACTGCCTGACCCTCACATGGAACGTTAACTGGGCAAGAGCCCAAGGCCTTCAGGAGCTGATCTCCTTGCACTTCTTGCAAAAATGGATGAAGACCCACCCCAAAATGCCATCTGAGAAAGGAGCCCCCATTACTGGCAGCTGTGTAACTGAGCAGTGCAGCTCACTTGCTGGTTGTTTGAAGCTTTAGTGCAAGACGCCAATCAGATTTAAAGGGATATCAAATCTCATGCTTCTGCAATGAATTCCGCCACCATCTGAGTGGAACATAATTAAATCAAGCACTAATTCACCAGCAAGTTAATAAAAATCTTCTATAAGTCCAACTTAATTAAAGATGGTCAACTGCTCCTAAAAGAAGTCACAATCAGCCCGCTTGACCCTGAATACTCAATGACTGGACAGAGGAGGGGCACAATAACAACTACCCCTTGGAGAGTTTTTATCAGGACTGAATTCCCATTTGGTCCCCTCCAAGCTTTGGTCTTGCACCTAGCAGATCATGCACCATGCAATCAAGTCTGGCAAATATAGCAGGCCAGAATACTTGCACAAAGATTGTCCTGTCAGCGCTGAGCTGGAGGCAGTCATCAGCTACTGATATTATGAGTACGCTATATTCTGCAAAAACTGGTCCATGATGCAACACCTCCTGTCAGGTATATAATCATTGGTGGAGCTGCACTCTTAGCTGAGCCAGTTTTTTGCATCTATCCTGTGATCATCCCTGATCCAGCTGAGCTTTCCTCTACTATTGTTGTTTATGGGCTATACAGTTGTCTATCAATGCCAAGCGTTTTGGCGATGAATGCCCCCATTACAAAAGCCTGGTTTGAAGATGATCCATCTTATATCTGACCAGCTCCAGCAGATCTCTAATTTTTGCACCTGATCCCAGGGCGTTACAAAGCTGCACACCTGGCTTTCCCTGCCAGATCAATCACCATATGTGATGATGCTACTAATTGTCTTGGACTAAAATGGCCTGTAAGCCTGCAAATGCTAAAACCATAGCTAGCAATGGCAATCACCAACTAGCAATGGTTGGTAATGCTTGTCAACTATCAGCTTCTCCTGGTCTTTATTTTCAGTTAAAACCCTGTTTCCGCCCCTTCCTCTTATTTCCCATTTTAAATATAGTATGGAGTTTTCAAAAAAGTGGTAGAGTAGGGACTCAATGACCACTGCCTCCCAAGTTCAATCCTGGTAGATGAACTTTGGGTAGGGGATGATTTTGATTGTTGACATTGTATACCAATGCCCCAAACTATGATAGCAAATAGCAAGGTAGTCCATGGACTTCATGCCTATCTGAATGCTGTGCATGCAGGTTTACCTGGTTTTATCCTCCTTTTTCCATTGATTTCATTTCCGTTTCGTTATTATTGGTGTCGGTATCATCCCCAGGTCAACCCACCTCAAATAAATAAAAACAATAGGAGTAGTTATAATCTAATTGTCAAAGTAATATTTAAAGCTTGGCAATCAGATTACCTTTTTAAATTGCAATTATTATATCCCTATTTTTTAGTACTAGATGGTCCCAATATTATATCCCTATTATTATGGTGATTTCTATTAGCTGCATTTGAAATTGCAACTTATATTGGGAACTATGTCAAGATAAAAAATTTCCTATTCTATTTTATAAGCATCTAACTTAAATAAATCGCAAAAAAATTCAAATCAAAGATTTTGATAAGCCAGTAACCGTTCATTAAAGCTTTAAATTAGTTGAATGGAATTGGAAAGTCTTGTAGCAAGGTTAATAAAAATCAAAATAAAAAGCAAGTGGAACTAAAACTTAGATTGACTTAACTGTACAACCTTTTCTGTAAAAAGTTAGGTTTAGCTATAAAGCTTAAAGTCTACTGCATTTATCTCTATAATTTGAAGGTAAAGGTTAAGATATCAAGCCTGATAAAAAACAAGTGGGATAAACTACCATAGATCCCGCTTGATGCGGCCTTCCTTGCTCCAAGCCGCCAACTGCGCAGCGGGAGTGAGGTTGCCAAGATCACAATCATCTAAAAGCCGTAACAGAGCAGAATTGACATCGCGCGCCATATCTCCAGCATCGCCGCACAGATAGAAGTGTGCGCCCTTGTTCATCAATTTTTTCCAGTAAGCAGCGTTGTTGATGAGAGCGTCTTGAACATATTTGGCGCCAGTGAGGCTAGGAGCTTCTGTGCAGCCAGGTTGTGTAGCCAAAAGAGCAAATGAGGCTGTCTCAAGCCGGGAGAAGGCGACATCCAAGCGGTCAAGTGTGGCATCCTTGGTGAGGGTGCGGAGTTCCTCTCCAAATAAAAAATCATGGTCGGGATGACGAAAGCCAGTAACTAACCAGATGGGACCAAAGCGGGTTCGAAGATCTTCTTCAAGACGAGGTCCAATGGTGCCAGCTCGCCTTGCCAGAATAAGCTGGGCTTGGCGATGGCGAACAAAACTCAGAAGGGGAGCGACACCAGTTCCAGGCCCAACCAAGATCAACGGGGTTTTGGGATTTGAGGGCATATGGAAGCTCATCGGCCCGTGAGGCTTGAGGAACAATGGAAGCTCTAAGCCTGTGTCTTTCAATATCGACTCCGTTTTGGGCGGCACCAGTCCAGACGCACGATCGATCCAAGGGGTAAGCAGCCCATGGCGAAGTAACCCATGGGTATGATATTGTGCTATATTGAAAATGAGTTGCAAGCGGAAGGGAGACGTCAGCGGTGTAGTAGAAATGGAGTAGTGCCGCGGCTGCAGGGGGAGAGAGAACGTCGAGGAGGCGTGAGAGGCACGGCTGAGCAGAAGGAAAAGAGTTGAGGAGCTCAAGCAGAGTAGGGGCCTGATCGCGCAAGGCAGCGAACTGGATGGCCCCTTGTTTGCTTGCTAGCCAGTCGAGGAGAACGGCCTCTGTAGCATCTGTGCAAGCTTGGGCGAGCACCCGTAGAACGGGTTTCTTTGTTACCGTCAGAATGTCCACAACGTGTCGAAAGAGTAAACTGGGCGTAATAGAAGTATTTCGGTAGGACGAAAGATGTGAGGGTAGTTGGTCGGTTTTCGGCTCTAGAAGATAATGCGCATCGGACTCGAGACCTAGCCGTTTTAAAAGCAGAGCCACAAGCTGTTCATCATTTGGCTGGAGAATTCCAATTACATCACCAGGAACGTAATGCAAGCTATCACTGGGTACCTCAATTTCAACGGCAAGCACGCGTTTCAAGGCCTCGCCTGATGTCAGAGCGGCGACTCTTTTGACCTGGCCCCAGATAAGTGACGGAAACAACTTTTTTACAATAGGTGGGAGGCGAGAATCGGACGGGATAATACTCCTTTCAGACCCTGGCACTAGCTTTAAGCTGCACATTTCTATTGGCAATCTCGGTAGCCCTGTCAACTCTTCAAACCTGTCGGGAACCTCAAGCTTCAATTTTTGGTTATAATTTGGTGGCAAAGTTAAATTTTGCTTTTTAATTCTAAATTATCTATTGCGGCAGAAACCTCTTTTAACTGTTTACTTTGTTCAACTCTTATAATTGGCCCAAAAGGTAAATTTTTCTGAACAGCGGATGATTGCGGGCCATAACCTGTGAATCCAAGGTTCTGATACCAACTCAATCCCTTCCTTATCGTCGGTGATTTCCAGCGACATTATTGGCTTGGCTCCAAGCCCAGCGAGCCCTTCATATACTTGACTTGGAAATTTCCCAAACGTATCATCATAATCTTTATTTCCCATCCCAAGAAGCGCGAAATAAACGTCTTGTAATGGGCATGGCGCACCCAACTTAATGGAACTTAGTTCCTGGTCAAGATATTTTTGGAATTTAGTTGCACTAGAAGGTGGTTCCCCATTTCCAGTTGAAGAAGTAACAATTATTACAAGCCTTTTTGACGCTCCTTCTGCCCCAAAAACAGCTTTGTTCCAAGCTTCAAATTGGTCTAGGGGCGATACGGTAAGGCTGTTTTGAAGGGCTGACCCATCCGAGTTTTTAAAGGAAAGAAGGTTTTCACTCGCCTCCTCTCCGATCCTTCGGGCCAAAGCTTCAGAATTCCCTGTCTCACTCCCATACAATACAACTATTTTATTTAAGCTAAACATGATTATATCGTGATAAAATTCAAATAAATACAAGCATGAACCAGTTTGAAAGTGGCGTTGCTTAATGACTAAATAGGGTTAAAAAATTACTGTCAGTCAAGTTAATACCAAAGAAGTAAGCACCCTGTTTAAAAAATCTTTCTAAAAATTTAAATTAATCCAAACTACTTTGCCAAAGGAGACACTAAAAATTCGTATTAACAAAGTACAAAGGTCCACATGCAAGCCCCACCCTGCATACAAAATTTAAAAATGTAAAGCGAGCTAGCATATCATGCAGTAAAAATTTAAAAATAAAAATAAAAATAATTCGACGAAACAAATATAGTAACTAAATACAACAGTTGGCCGTTCAGTAAATTATCGCAACGAAGAATCCAGTTCCGAGTGTGAATAACTGTTTATTCGAGGTAAGGGGATTAAAGGATGAATAGCAATTGACTCAAAATAATTATATCCAACTAGCTACTCACCACAGCTTTGCTTGCAATAATTTTCATACCTTAGTTTAAATGTCACAGAAAATCTATTTATATAGCTAAATTGGATCCAACTTATTATATACTTGAAGTAACTAATTTAGATAACTCTAGTATATATACTAGAAAAAAATCCTTCTTACTGCTATACTTAAATAACTAAAGTCTAAAGTACTTAATTTATATCAAGCTCCATTGCCTATTTACCCTTTTTCCTTAACCAAGCCAAATGTCACTTTAAGTATTCTTAAAATATGAGTATAATTTTTATAGTAATATCTCCTATACCTATAAACCTTTTCCTAAACCTAGTCTAAAGTTTTATTTAGTTAATTTTAAAAGAATCAAGTTTTTATAGCCAAAGCTTCTATATCTATAACCTCAATCTAACTATTATTTATGATTATTGATAAGTATCCTTCAAAATAAGTATATATCTATCATAATATCTCTATATAGACTCCCTAAATTTGATTTCAACCTATATGTGAATGTAGATAGAATTTTAGTGTTTATGGTTCTTACAGGCAGGACTTAAATGCCCATAAATCCTTTTTCTAACACTAGTCTATTTTTTAGTTTCATCTGATATCTACATTTAACAATCAAGGCTCTCAGGCCAAACCTGTAAGTCCTGGGGAATATCCCCTGGCTCTTGATTGGGCCATCTTCCCATCCCTGAATAAAAAGACACTGAAGAGGATGGTGGTACCCCTCATTACTCAGGGCAATCTTGCTCACATAGTAGATGAGCAATAGGTAATGACTCTTCTGCTTCAGATCCCACCCCCAGTACCCACACTCACCTCAGCAGAACTGTTGTGGGGAATTAGTGAAATCTGCATCAAGATTATTGAATTGAAATTGGTCAGGGCTAATTTGAGTGGCAATCTGGCTGATCCCCAAATCTCAAATGGCTGGAAAGGCATGAAGACTGAGGTATTGGCCAGATTACCTGACAGTTCCAATTTGATCAATAAGCTGATAGAACTAACATTGGGTGCCATCAACAAGGGTTTGAAGCCCTCTGTTGGAAATTTGGGTGTTTCAGCCAATATAATACCATTGACTGAATGGACAGTTCAGCGACTGAGTGTGGGTGGGTTGGGTGTCCTGAACCTGTTCCCAACCAAATGGACCTGCCCCTATGTGGGGTGGCCTTGGGGGATTCCTGTCACTCATCAGGCCAAACACTATTATACCAACTGTCAGAAATATAACTGAGCCCCAGTTCAGATATTTGAGGTCAAACTGACAGCAACTCAGCCCACCACCAAATTTTGCAATGTCAGTTCTCAAAGAATAAACCTGCCCATTCCTGAACAATTTGTTGGTTAGGTCAAAATTGTGGGACCTGATCCCTCTTGTCACTACCCCAATTGACCACTATTTAATCAGTTACATAGCACTGAGAAAATTGTTGGTCATTTTTTTTCCTTTTCCTTCAATAAAAATTTTACCAAAAAAACTCTACAATTTTTATTTTTTTCTTCTAACTGCATCCCTGATGGCATTTCCCTGGTGGCCTGTTAGTCTATATACCAGATGGGCTCTACCAGTGCTCTTGGTCACAATGGCCCCCTCCATCATCAATTGGGTCCAGCAAGTCCAATATTTTTGGCTCTACAACCTTGTTATCATTAACTTCTGTCAGCAATACATGGGAATTTTGTGGCTGTATGTCCATCAATTTCAAGAGAGAGTCCATCTCCTTGCCACCACAGTTGAAATGGATCCATATGCTGAGGAACTCATTGAGACTATCTCAGTGATTCCACCCCCTGCAGCAAGACCCCCTGGGCCAGGAGTGGGTTCAGTGTGGTTTATTGTCAGGAATATTCTCACCATGTTGCTGCACCAACACTTCATCATTTCCCAATGCCCAGCTCTATGTCAAGTTATTCAGTTGGCAATGCCTCTGGAATTCTGGCTTGCTTTTTGGATGCTTATGCATCCTGACTGACAGGCCAGTCTAAACTTCTTCTGCCATTTCCATGATAACTCCCCTTTCCTATCCTATAATTTATGAAATAGAATAAACATTTTATGACCAATAATATTTTTCAACAGTCATAGCCCAACAATTTTTAGGCTGCCTGTATGTCCTGGAAAGCACCCCCTGCACCTCAACCATGAGAAATTCCCATTCTGGACAAAGGGGGTTAAAAAGGAGCTATACCCCCATTTCTCAGGGCGATTTAGCCCATGTGGTAGAAAGAGGTGGGTGATAGTCTACCCCCTCAAGATTGTCCCTTTACATCCCTAACTTACCACCCAAGAGTTGGTGCAGCAAATTGGGATGGGTTTGGAGGTAGTGGTGGTATGAAGCCACTGCCAGTGGAAAGGTTGCAGTTATTGTCAGGATTTAAAAATTAGTGTGTTAAGATCTCTACTCCCAAATTGAGCCTTGATAAGTTGACTCTTGAGCCCTTAATATTGAAACCTGTCCTTGTTAGCACTGATGAGAATTTCAATCAAGAAGCATCATGTGCATGAGAATTGATAGAGATGACTTCTAAAATTTCACTTTTATTTTCTGAACCTCAAGAGGCGTGACCCCCATCATTGCAGTCCTGAGGATGATGCAGAACAATGAGGGCATTAACCATGTAGTCAATCCAGAAGGCTGTGAAAGATCCTGATCATACGAGGCCATGGAGGTCCCCTAGGCACTAAATCCCCACAAATCCTATAAATATTAATACTTTTTAACTAAATAATGAAGTCTATTAGCCCATCTTTTTGTCTTCAGTGACCTCTCTGCTAGTTTACAGCTTTGAGCCCATTTTTGAACTTTGGCTACTATCAAGAGAACTGTTACACCAAGATAAGTGGTGCTCACTACAGGAGTCTCTGAGCTTTCCAAGTGAAAACGTCTATTACTAAAAATTGAGAATAATGGCAATCAAGAAAACCAACCTGCTTATCATTCAAGAAATGTAAATTGATGGATTAACACCTCTCAGTACAAAGTACATCTTTTATGGTCTAGAAGCTTTGAGTTTGGGCCACCTTCCAATTTACTTTCCATCCTTTGATCATGATCAGTACCAACTTCAAAATGAGATGCCAAACGAGATAATTTAACAACTGTTGGACAGCATCTACTTCATGGGAGGCCACTCACTTGTCCCCCACCACTTTGGTGCCTTCCATAATGTGAGATTTATATACCTTAGCCCTACTAACCTTAGGAGAATTGGCTTCAGGTAATGAATGCTATCTCTGAAGCTTCTTCTATCCATCCATACACCACCTCTTAAAAATAGTCAGTTTAAATCACCATGAAGTATCATGACAACTAGAGCTTACTCAATCCTACACTCAAAATTTGTCAATTTCTATAATGTGGCCTCCCCCTTTGTTCACAACAATTGGGAAGCCATTGTCAATAACCATCAGTTAATCAACAAGGCTCATAATCGACTTGAGGTGTTAGATAGTGGCATATCAGGTTACTTGAGACCATCTTTATCAAAATGTGCAGCTCCTTGAGGCTGTTTGGTACTTACACCTCAAAGGATCAAGGACATTGTGGAGACCCTCCAGCAGCACAACTAGGAGTTAGCTTACCCATGTTATTGCCTCCAGGAGTGAAAGGCTTGAAGGTCTAATGGGCCACAAGGACATTTAAGTCCCACAGTGCCTACTCCTGGCAATCCTAATAACTCCTGGAAAAAAGATGTTTTAAAGGCTTTCACTGCCTTATAGGATCAAATATGCAATGTAGCTCAAGGATGCAAGCTCTGAGTAGATAGAGTCCCTCTTGATCCCATAGTTTAAATTGAGGCCTTATCAGATGAGATGGATAATTTTAGCGCATTAACCAAGATTACCAATAGTCACATCACCCAACTTGAACAAGATTTTCACAGGTTCAAAACTCTCTTGAATAACTTTGAAAGTCAGCTGCTCCTCCAACATTTTAAAATTTAAGCGCTGAAGGAGCAGATTGCCCATAAAGCCTCCATTACCTCTTGTAAAAATTTATTGTTTTGGGTTCTTATTGGAAAGCAACCCTAATAACTTATTACTGCACAGGTTCGTTCTTGTGCAATCTGTCCGCGTTGTATAGTATTTGATATTATCAATTGATAATAGTATGATGACTATTATCTGTAGTTGAGTGGAATTCTTATATCTCAGCCCAACGCTCATCCAGTATTCCCGCTCAAAATGCTTGAGATGTCTTTTTTTTAGTACTAGATGGTCTTGAGATGTCTTGATATAAGGATTTATTCCCTCATTCTGTCCAACCTGATCTTCTCTGAGATTCCCTGGTGACAGTCTCTTTGGTCCAACACACAGTTGACAGAAATCCCCAATTGTTTTTCTTTTTTTTAGTACTAGATGGTCATCCCCAATTGTTTTTCCTTCTTCTCTAGATACCCATTCAGATATTCACTCTTTTCCTTAAAAGAGTTTACCAATTATTGCACACAGCAGTAATATTCTTAAAAAGAATAGAACAATTAAAATCTGATAAGTTTACTCTTAAGCTATATACTGGATGAAAATGCTTTTGTAAATCCTGTTTTTAATTATGAGTGAATTCTAGGGACTTTATAGTGGGGATTTGGTCATCTAACCCTGATTGACACCTCTTCGATGAAATGGCACCCATTGCTGTTGAAACACCCATCCTTGTCTTGGCAGCAATGGTCTTCCCCATCCTGGCTAGGATTCCATTGTTGGACATCCTCAAAACCTAAACTGAAAGAGTCAGAAAATGTTTCCCTAACGTTTTTCTCTCAATCCAAGTGAACCAACCATATTTGGCTAGTGACATGCTTAGGTAATGGTACTTATTACCCATTAAGGCAGGTCGCGCACCAACTGATCAATTTGCTAGTTGCAGGCGGCGTAACTCGCCTTGCAACTTACTACTCATTCCCAATCAGTTGGTGATGAAACCTGACCAATCCCAATCGGTACACCTGATAGTTAATCACCAAAAGATGCCCCTATTTTGTCAGCATCTCTGCCTGACAAGATCTTAAGTATTTATTCGGATCAATTCCTGATAGATACAACCAGGCGAATATACCAAAATCCCCCAAACATAGTTACTCCAAAATTAGGGTCCACAAATTTCCAATTCACCTTGCATTAGGGAATTATCCCCTAGCGATTCCTGGTAATCTAGCAGGCTAGGAATATGGGCAAAAATCCCAACACATCCCCCCTCTTGCCTAGATTTTCAGCTAGAAAAGGACCAGGGCATGAGAACACCACTTCAGACACTTGGTCAAATACTTCATTGGCTCAAGTGGAGTATGATTGTCAATACTCAACGCTGCTCAGGATGACCTTTGGCATGCGGCTCTCTTCCTCTTCCTCCTTGCTATCACCTACTCAGAGCACAGTCCCCATGATCTACTGTTGTGCCAGGCTGATTGATTTACTCATGACAAATTAGTTCTGGGATCCAGTTTTCCCCCCATCAGAGCATATGACCCACTGTCATATTCAGGATTTTTGGTCTGGCATCCTCGATTTCCTGATTTTCTCCTTATCCTAGATAGGAGACTCTTGCTGTCAATGTTTATTTCATGGCCCAATTAAGAATACTTATTTATGTCGCCCTTTTTATTTCTCTCATAACCTCTTGGCTCAAGTCATTCTTAATTATTCTCTTGGAGAGCTTATCCCATTAATTTTGAGATTAATTTCTCCAAAATTGGAGCTTAATGGATTGTAGAGTGAATAATGTCAACTTCCATATAAGTCTGACATTCCCCCTCTTATCCAGCTCATATGTCAAATTCTGAGTCATGGTACCAGCAGCTTCTAAACAATTTGTCTGATCAAGATCTTTGGCTCTTCAGCAGATGAGTCAGGATGCATGAAAGAACCTCTTCTATGGTCCTTCCAGGTCTCATACGCCTAGTCTGGTGCCAGCAGCTAGTCCTTCCATCAAATTACCAGAAATGGTAACCAATCCCTCCAAAACCAGGCTTGCAATTGTTTGAACAACTCTTGGCTAATTCTTCCTCTGTTGTCAATTCCAGAGTTGGATTTCAAAACTTTCCTGGATTTGGTTCCTTTTAAAGATGCACTGACCATCATTGAGGATGCTCCTGAGATTATGCCTTTCACTCTTGATCGCTCTTTTCTTGCAGGGCCAGACTTAATTCCTGAGTTCCTCTTCTGACTTGGACAATACTACAAACCCGCTGTCTTAGCCACTGAGCTCACCATTGGTAACAGTATTCATTTTGAGCTCCCCTACGCTGAACTATGGGCCCAAGTCACTGAGGCTTTGTCCCTAGTGCTGAATCCCTCTGATCTTGGTTACATCCTAGATCAAGATATTGCCACTTATGCTCTTTGCTTTGCCAGCCAAGTTCTTTGAAGTTGGTCTACAAAGCTTCCAGCCTCTCCTGGGTTTCACCATTCCTTCAGCTTCAGCTTCCAAGAATCCTGTAGTCATTGCTTGCAGGATGCCATTTGCTCCCTACACGACTATCTCATCTCCAGCGCTTCCCATCAGTATCTTCCGCTGATGGCTTTAGTAGGGGGCATGATTTGGCAACCCTCCATCAAGAATCCCTTGTTCGCTGCCAGCCCATATGTCTGGTGTTCTTGATGAAGCCCATCATCAGGCGCTCAAGACTAATCTTCCAGCTCCAGTACCATATCAAGGATTACTTGGGGTTATTCACCGACTGCCTCTTTCTATACTGTTGCTTCCCTCCCCGCTCCAGGGTTTTGCGATTGGCTTCTTCTGACATTTCAATTTCCCTTCCCATAGTCACTTTCTTGCAGGGATCTGCGTCCACTCAAAGAACTTGGTTTCATGTAGGTTTAGCCCTCACTAGCATCTGATCTCACATCATTTTTGATGGGCTATTCATTACTACTGCAATCCATCCTCCCTCCCCCAAGAGGTGACATAGGAAGAATCATCCCCATATTGAGGACAATTAATAAAAATAAAAATTATAAAACTATATCAGTTTTTTCTAATAAATTAATAATCTTTTTTCCCAATATCTTTTATCAATCTTTTATTTTTATTCTTTTTTTCCATGAGACTTGACCTTGTTTTGGTTCAGTGGTTCATCTTTCTTTATTTTTTCCCCAAAACTGGGTCCTGGGTACTTAAACCTACCAGTTTTCTATGGTTCAGAGGTCCTTTTTTCGGACTTAACCATCTAGATTGGTTCAGAGGTCCTTTTTTGGACTTGACCTAATCATCAGGACATGACCAACTTAATGGTTCATCAGTCCTTTGGGAACTCTTTTTGTTTTTTTCATCGATCCATTGCTTCAAATACTTAGAATGGAATCAATTTACAACTCTTCCATCCAAGAGATTCTTGATGGAGTAGGCGTCAGTCACTGTCTTGGCAATAATTTCAAATGGACCTGACCACAATACATCTAGTTTGTTTCTTCTTCTGAAACTATGTGTATCACAATAGGTTACTCTTTTGCCTATTTGATATTCTGCTAAGGCTGATCAGTTCTTATTGTCTGTCAATTTTGCTTGTATACTTTTCTTCAACATAGTGTCAAATGCTTGCGATTGCATCTCAATTTAGGGTATACATTAGTTGGTTCAAGTACTGTTCAGCACTCATCCCCAATGTTGGTTCTACCACCAAATATAAAATTGGTGGCAACGTGGCCTTCCTCCCATATAACAACTCATATGGCGTTTTCCCCATCGCCATATGATGACTGATATTGTAGGCAAATGTCACCAAAATTCGATACGTTTCCCACCTGGAAGTTCTTCCTGTGACCAGCTTCCTCAGCATCATTGCCATCATTCCATTCACTTGTTCTACCAGTCCATTCGTTTCCAGCTGGTAGGGTACTGACATGACTCCTCTGATCCCTATTATCTCATTCAGTTGCAGTATCACATGAGACATGAAGTTTGTCCCATTATCACTAAGCAGGACTTTCAGGAATCTATGTCAATATACTACTTGATCCAGGATGAACTTCGCGGTGCTGGTAGCGTCTACTTTTCTACCAGAGCCTTCATCTCGATCCATCTTGTCAGATGATTGATAGCAACTATTATGTACTTGACTCCCCATGTGCTCATCATCAGCAGTCCCACCACATCGAAGGACACCATATGCTAGGCAAATCCAGGGCAGACCAGTCAGCATTTAGTTGTATTCTTATGTGGCTTGTGCAGCCGGCACTCCATACAACAAGCTAGATAGTCAGCTGCATCATAGTTGATTGAATCCCAGTAGTAGTACTGGCGAATATGATTGGTTGTTTTTCTCAGGCCTCCATGCCAACAACTTTATGTGCGGCTTAAACGATAGCTTCTCTTTCTGATAGCTTCAGGAATAATAACCACTTCCCATTAATCATCTTAAACACTTGTCCATCCATGGTCTCAGTTTTTTCTATTGCTTTCCAAAGCACACCTTGGATTTCTTGGGGCTTTTTCCCAATTTCTCCGTCAACCATTCTCTGGTATAGCTCATCCACCTGCAGGTATACCATCTGGACCATTGGTAACTGCAATAAGCCATCCACATTTTGGTGAGAAGCCCCCGCTCAGTGGACAATCTTGTGATTGTAAGTCTGTAGCTTAAATAACCATTGGGCCAGTTGTCCTTCTGGTTCTCTCAAATTTTGGAGCCAATGCAACGAGGAGTGGTCTTTCACCACTTTATAGTGTGTTATGTGGATATACACCCAAAACTTCTTACAGGTGTAAATGACTGCAAGGCATTCACGCTCAGTTATGGTGTAGTTCCTCTCAGCGGCTGAGAGTGTCTGGCTCACATATGCCACCGGATGTTCATCCCCAAGTTCATCTACTTGACTTAGTATGGCACCAATTGCTGTCAATGAAGCATTGGTTTTTATATTAAAATCACAATCTAAATTTGGATATTTCAAAATTGGAGAATCTATTAGGTATACTGATGTAGCTCATCAAAGGATTCCTGCGCTTCTTCATTCCATACAAATGCTTTTTTCAGATAATTTAACAGATGGAATAAGGGCTCAGCTATTCAGGCGAAGTCCTGAATAAATCTTCTGCAGTAATTGACCATCCCAAGGAACACTTGGATGTCTCAGACACTTTTTGGCAAAGCCATCCGTTCTATGGCTTCTATCTTCTGGGCTTGCGGCTGCAATCCACTAGAGTTGATCACGTATCCCAGATATTCCAACTCTTTTTTGAAGAAGTGACACTTCCTTGTCTTAATTTTCAGGTTAGCCGCAGACCGTCGCTTGAATACTTTTTCCAAGTGGTGTAGGTGATCAGTAAATGTCCTACTGAACACATTGATATCATCCAAGTATACCAGGATGCATGACAACTTCAAGTCGCTCAGTATAGCATCCATGGTCCTCTGGAACGTTGCAGGCGCATTACATAGACCATGGGACATTTTAATCAGTTGGTATAGCCTCTGTGCGGTAATAATCACACTTTTCTTTGTCTTCTTTTGGCAAGTCGATTTGCCAATATCCTGAGATCAGATCCAGTGCAGAAAAATACTTTGCTTCTCCTAATTGATCTAGCACATCGTCAATTCTTGGTAGGGGATAGAAATCCTTCTTCATAAATTGTTGAGAATTTTTTATTCTCAATACTAGGTGACTCCATTAGTGTGCCAGGCCAAACAGTATGAAGACTGCTGGCCCTTGCTTTTTTACCATTATTGGTGACCTTTCCTTACAGGGCTGCAGTCAGCTTTCCAATCCAGCTGGACACCAACTTCTCCTTAGCAGATTTACCCCTCTTGGTGTGCACTGGTGTTTCACCCCCATCCTGGGCAGTCTGACCCCTTTCTCCTTCACCTCATGGCTAATCCCAACTTGTCCATCGCTGGCTCCACTGATTGAGCTAGTTTCCACAGTTAATCTGTAATTCCAGGTTGGGAGTTGGTTGCACCGACCACTTCAGGTGTTTTAACCCAGCACCTAACAACTGGGGATCTTGAGTTTCACTTCTACAAGCTAAGCTAACTACTGTTAACTAAAAACTTAATAAAGATGGGAAGACAGAAGATCTTTTTATTAAGAGGGAGATCAAACTATTTATAGGCATTTCTTGCCTGTCCACGTCATTGGCATTTATTGCCAGCATCATCAGCATTCACTGGTGATTCTCCCTGCTTAGTATTCATCAGCACTCTCACCAGAAATACTCATCATCCTCAAATCTCCATAATTACATTAATCCTTGATTCATCATAATATGAATTAATAAAATATATTGACATCCTCAGCATAATTAACCAGTGTCAAATTATACCAAAAGATTGTCAGGGATTCTGCCTGATACTCTCACAAAGTCAAAATACAATTTGACTATTTAACTAATATTTAATAGTTTGGCATCCTTGGCATAAGTCAACGGTCCTCCAAGATTTGACTTTCTGTCAGAAATCCCACAATCATTTTCACATGGAGTTGATGTGGGGATAAAAACCTGCTGAGCTTAACCAACTAGTATTAATTAGTTTGGTATCCTCAGCATAAATCGCTGGTGTCAAAATTAACTAAAACATTATTGGGATCATCTCCTGATACTTTTTGATGTCAAATTTAAGTAATTCATCATCTTAATTGATAAATATCAATTAACTCAACATCCTCGGCCTCAGTCGCTGGTGTTGAGACCCACCAATTTCCTATTGGGCATGATGCCCAATACTTTCTTAATCCTGCAGATTAAGACAACTCAACACAACCAAATGGGGAGTACAAATTAGGGTAATATCATTAAATAATGAATCGAAATTAGCAAACTAATCAGCAATCAGCCTTGATTAATTATTATACTAATTTCATTAATATGTGAGGAATATCACCTGGTAAAAAATCTGACACTAATCTTATTCAGATTTCAGTATTTGATCACCACCTGATTGGAGCCATCCTTTTCTTTACAATTAGAATTAGACTTGCCCATGGACTCAACATCAGAACTAGAAGCCCATGCTTCACTAGTTTGCTGATTTCATCTTCCACTATCGCTTTGGCCACTTTTGATTGTTGGATCAGTCTCATCCTGATAAGCAAATTTTACCCAGTGTTGAACTTGTGGATCATATCTCTCACATATCCCTAATCATGGTCATCCTGAGTGAATACTTCCTGATACTTTTTGAACAATTCAAGCACCTCCTCTTGCTGGCCTTCTGACAGATCCATGAGTTGCTCTCAATCAACCGATAAGTTGATACTCTCAGATACCCCAGCCAGTAATCCCATCTCATTGAGAGTCCCAAAATTGTGGAATCTCCTCAATTTGGCTGTTGGGATCAGATGAACAAATGCGATGATCTGATTCTTCCTGATCTTCATTGGTTTTTCACTTAAATTCATCAGAAGAACTCGAATTTCTCCATGGCTCAGCATTATTATTCCAGGAGCCACCCAAGGCTCTACTCTGGACTTCTTCCAGGGGCTTCCAACCTCCCTATAAAACAGCTCAGGTATCTCTAATGTCAACCCCATGTTGAATATCATCTGTGATCCTGGCGGTATGGTCTTCTCATTCTTGATCCTCAGTGGAATTCCATGGTTCTCTAGGATTTCCATCAGCATTTCTTGGCGCTTCTGACCAACTAATTGGTATCAAATTGAGACAATGCCATCATTGTATATTAAATTGATGAAGTTTTTTCTCCTATTCAGTGGACCTTCAACATCCTTCTGATATACCAATGATAACATCTGACCCAATATGGTCAGTGTATTATCCTTGAAGTTACATTTAACTCCATACTTGCATAGAAATTCTATCTTGATTAGGATGTCATAGTTTTGGTTGGCCAAAACTATTGCTGGCTCAGATACCACCAAGGACCCAAATCATAGTGGAAAAGCACTATACGCTCCACATGAGATGGTGGTATTTGGCTCAGCTGTCCCATACTCCTTCTTATGTTTTAAGTCTGATGAGATCTTCATCCTCTTTACCAGCTTGGTCAAGACAATGTTGATGGGCGCTCCGCTGTCAACAATTGCCCTCAACCGCACTTGATTCACTTATATGTCTATATACATACACTCAGAGTATTGTAATATAGTGTTTATGGAGTGTATAGCAGAGTTAATAGCCAAATCAAGGGTGTGATTAATTTGCACCAATAAATCAGGAAATGATTCCTTTATCACAATGAAGGGTAAAATAAATTGGCTTCATCTAATTGGACTTCAGATAATTCTTTGGGATTCCTGGCAGTTCAAATTTTGTCCGGCAGTTGTCAGGTGTAAGGCCGGGCAACTTCCTTGATTATCTTGGTGTCAATTCCTTTTTCCCCGGATCTGGTCACTGCATTTACATCCAAATTGACCCACTTGATACAGTTGATCTTGTACGTCTTTGTCCACAAACTGATCACTGATATCAATTTCCTCAGTCATAGTGTCAGGAGATACAGGCTTCTCTGAAGCTCTAGACTGTTCCCCATCTAGGCTGCGGGCCCTTTTCCTGATTCCTTGGTGGCAGATGACTCTTTCACATGGACCACGTTGATTTGATCCTTCATCTTCTTGAAGTGCACAGTTAGATGTCCTTTCCCACCACATTGGTAGCAGACCTTTTCTTTCTTATTCAACCTTCTGAATTCCCCAGGCTTAATCCCCAGCATGGTTTGGTTGTTCATCTTTTTAGCACCTTTGTTCCCCTTCATGGGATTCAAATTGTGCACCAGATTGGATTTGAAACTTCTGTTTGGGGCATCAAAGGTTGCTTCAAAAATTTTCAAATTATCTAACACTTGAGAGGTAGTTTTTTCCATCATGAACACAGAAGACATTATGCAGTGCAAATCATGATAGAGCTGAAGGGCCGCTTTTAAGGCAATTCTGGCATTGAAGTCATCTGATACCTTCACTCCAACCAGGATTTGTAACTCCTGGTAGGAATGATCCGTGAAGCTTGCTAAAGACTCATCTTTATGGAACTGGATTCCCATAAACTCCTGTTTGCGCTTCAACATGCGCATTGGACTCCAGAATTCCTTCATGATGGCTGCCTTTGCCTCTGCATATGACCAGCTGTCCCCCTCCAGGTGGGGTAACACTAAGTTCTGACAGTCGGTATCTAGACAATTCATGACCATCAACGCCTTTTGACAATCCTCATAGCCATACATGGTCATATCAAACAGTCAGAAAAACACTGGGGCGTTATCCCAATGGAACATTGGCAAATCAGTGTTGCCTTAAATTCCTCCGAGTTAGCTCTAGGCTGATTCTCTAGGTTCAGCCACTCAGCTCACTTTAGGAGTTACTTTGGGCGCCATCTCTGAAATGGCAGCAAAAGCAGATGTCATGTTTCTTGGGGGTATTCAACTTCCCAATTATTATATATTGACTTCTTTCTTCAGCATTGCTTGTCACAATTGGCTCACAATCACATTTGAGAGTTTTAATTTCCTCAACATGTTTTATCAGTTGCTCTATATCAGTGCTGAAATTTCTCAAATGAACGCGATCTGCTTCTTGCTCCGTTTTCAGATATAAGACCTCTCAAATTAGATCCCCTTCTTTCTTTTTTAACAAAGTTACTTTTGCAAGTAACTCATTCCCAAAACTCACAACATTATCAATCCCTTCCTCCACCTTGGCAACTTGTTCTTCCAAGGCTGCGAAATACTTATGATCCGCTGAGTTTAGGGCATTCTGATTCATGGTGGCTAACTCATACATAGTTCTTGTAACTCAGCTTTGTAAGACATCCTTATAAGTTCTTCTACTCAATTACACCCCTGTAGTGAGCACCAACTTGTAAAAATTTATTGTTTCAGGTACTTATCGGCAAGCAACCAAAATAAACTTATTACTGCACAGGTTCAGTTCTTGTGCAATCCATCTGCGTTGTATAATATTTGATATTATCAATTGATAATAGTATGACTACTATTATCCATAGTTGATTGTAATTCTTATATCTTGGACCAACGCTTAGCCAGTATTCCCACTTGAAATACTTAAGATGTCTTGATATAAGGATTTGTTCCCTCATTCTGTCCAACCTGATCTTTTCTGAGATTCCCTGGTGACGGTCTCTTTGGTCCAACACAGTTGACAGCATTTCCCAATTGTTTCTCCTTCTTCTCTAGATCCCCACTCAGATCTTTACTCTTTTCCTTAAAAGAGTCTCCAAATTATTGCACACAGCAATAATATTTTTGAAAAGAAATAGAACAATTGAAAGCTGATAAGTTTACTCTTAAAATATATACTGGATGAAAATGTTTTGGTAAATCCTGTTTTTAATTATGAGTGAATTCTAGATGAATTAATAATGGGGATTCAGTCATCTAACCCTCAGTTGACACCTCTTCAATGAAATGGCAGCCGTTGCCATTGAATCACCCATCCTTGTCTTAGCAGCGATGGTCTTCCCCATCCTGACTATGATTCCATTGTTGTACATCCTCAAAACCTAAACGGAAAGAGTCAGAAAATGTTTCCCTAACGTTTTTCTCTCAATCCAAGTGAACCAACCATATTTGGCTAGTGACCTGCTTAGGTAATGGAACTTATTACCCATTAAGGAAGATCATGCACCAACTGATCGATTTGCTAGTTGCAGGCGGCGTAACTCGCCTTGCAACTTACTACTCATTCCCAATCAGTTGGTGATGAAACCTGACCAATCCCAATCGGTACACCTGATAGTTAATCACCAAAAGATGCCCCTATTTTGTCAGCATCTCTGCCTGACAAGATCTTAAGTATTCATCTGGGAGATCCCCGATGGATATAACCAGGCGTATATCCCAAAATCCCCAAAACATAGTTACTCCAAAATTAGGGTCCACCGATTTTAATTCACCTCACATTAGAAATTATCCTCTAGAGATTCTTGGTAATCTAACAGGCTGGGAATATGAGCAAAAATCCCAACACCTCTCTAAACTGAAATTGGGATGAAATTCAAGAGGATCTGGAAGGATTGAGATGACAATTGGATCAACAGGCCCCTTGCAATTATGTGGAAACCAAGATTTATTGAGCTTGCACCAGTTACTGGCGTTAATATATTTTTACCCTTCTTGTGAATAACCCTAAGCCTAGTTTCAAGGAAAAGTTTACCCCAGGGCAAGAAAGCATTGCCTCCTTCCTTTACACTTATGAGAGTTTGATGGAAGAGGCCACTGACTGTCAGAAGGTGAAGAACATCCACTCATCTCTGAATAGCACCGCCTGGGAGATTATTACTATCTATCTAAAGGAATGCCACACCTGGGAAAAAGTCTGTAACGCCCTAATTCAGGAATTTGGAAGCAAATAAACCCTGGACAAACATAAGCAGGCATTCATAGCATTTGGACGACCAAAGGAGAAAGTCCTGTGGAGTGCACCAGCTGATTTTATGGCCAAGCACAACCCTTGGTAGCCACCAATTGCATTATCATAGATGATGCCATAACAACACATCTCCGCGTTGGGATCTTATCCTGAATTCCAAATGCACATAATTGACCAGAAAACAGCTTTACCTGCATCTGGGAAAATAAGGAAGCACTTAATGAAATTTCTGATTTTCCTTACATCCCAAGTCCTCCACATCCATCTCCTCCAGCTGCCCTCAGTTCCACGTTGTTGAGAACTATAAAAGATCCCAGAACTCAATGAACTTACTGCAATGTATTCTGCCATAGCGCCAAGACTTGTTGGAAGAGACTCGCCGAGGAGGCAGGAAAAGGGAAGTCAGCATGAAGGATGAGGCACTTCATGCTGACATCACTGTACCGCCTTAAAAATGTTTAGCAACCTCTACTGAGCCTATTATTGTTGTATCAGAAGAAGATGATTTTTTACCCATTGATTTAAAGAACCTGATACTACTTATTCTTCTTCTGATGAATCTCCCATGTTCCTCACTCTACCCCCACAGTTTTGGGAGCTTAATTACATGCATCACTGTTTGAGATATAAAATTTAAATCCATGCCATTGTTGACAGTGGTTCCCCCGTGAATTCCAATTCATCTAAATTAATGAAGAACATCAAAATTGCTCTGGACTTGCCACATTACATGGAATATGGCGTGGCGGGGCTAAAATGCACATGGTCCATTGGGCCTATTCCACATTAACAATTTGATTTGCAAAGCTTTCCATGAATACCCAGTCATTACATTAGAAAACCCAAGTTATGACCTTATCCTCAGGGATCAGTTTCTCCAGAACTATTCCGCCATTATGCACTATGATAAATTTTTTATCCTTACTAGGACACCAGGTCCCATTGGTTTTTAAACCTCTTGTGACGTCAAGGCGGAGGTCAAAGTTTAGCTTTCCTGTTTGAAATAATCTGGATTGATAAGCTCAAATATCATGTAAGGGGATCTTGAGTGCAGATACCTCCTTCTGCGGTAGATGGCCAAGAAGGAATGTCTATTATTTGCCTAAGATGACCAATAAACCGCCAAATTTCAGTTCATCGTTGACACCCAAGTTCATATCAATAATTTCTCAAGACAATTTCTGAAAATATGAGTCATGAATAACTCATCCGTCAAAGAGGTTGTGACCTGTCTAAGAATTCTAGATCCTTCTTATGTTGAGTCCATATCAATGCTGCTGGCTAGCCTCACTGACAAACCTACAGTAGTGGGGCCTAATAATACTGCCACTAATGTTCATCTTCCTGTAAAGGCCATAGATGGAATCCGTAGCTTTAGAAGTCTAGGAGATGTTGGTTTAGAAACACTCCCATCCGTAGCTCTAGTAAACACCTCTATTGGGAATGTGCTCATTAATGAACAATAGAGTCAATTCATGATGCTACTGGAAGAATATTTAAGCCTCTTCTCAACCTCTACCTACAATTTCAGGAAAATGAATCTCATTTTACATCATGTCAATACTGGAGATGAACCACCCACTTGGTCTCATCCCTACCAAAAAAGTAAAGTTGAAGAGGCTCAGGTGGCTGCTGAGCTCAAGCAATTACTTGAAGCCAGGCTATTGGTAACTTCACATACCCTTTGAGCCTCCCCTCCTATTAGTTCAGAAGAAGGATGGCAGTCATAGTGTGGTGATGGACTATTGATTACTAAACTTCATTACCAAAAAGACGGTTACCCCTTACTCAGGATCAATGACTCTCTCCACTTGCTTGCTAAGTCACAATATTTTCCACTATGGATCTCACTAGCGGATACTGAAAATAGAGCTAACCCTGAAGGTTAGTCTAAATGTGCGCTCATAGCCAATGGGTTTTTTTTGAGCAAATGAGAATGCCCCAGGGCCTTTGCAACGCGCCTGACACGTTACAACGCGCCATGGATTGGATCCTAGGGTTATTAAAGCTATCCTATATCCTCATTTACCTCAATGATATCACTGTCTTCTTGAGAACCTTCAACGGCCATGTTGAACACCTCTAGGAAGTCTTTATTAATCTCAGAATGGCCTCAGTAAAGCTCAAACTCTTCAAAGTGCTCCTTCTTACAATCTGAAATGGAATTTCTTAGGCATAAGGTCTCAAAACATGGTATTCAGTCCATCCCAAATAAAGTTGCCGTCATTAAGAGGATATCACACCCTCAGAGACTTAGGGATATTCAATTATTTCTTGACATGGTGGGCTATTATCATCAGTTCATCCCTCAGTTTTTAGACTTATTTAAACCCTTGGTCTACCTCCTACAAAAGAATGACCTTTTGAGTGACGGCCTGAACAGGAACAGACGCTTAATTCATATTGGACCACTCTTTGTACTAAACCTATTTTTAGTTCATCTGTGCTTTAATCGACACTTTTTGCTATTCACTGACGCTAGTGATGTCACTGTTGGGGCCATACTAGCTCAGTATGCTAAAGATCATATTGATCACCCAGTGGCTTACATTAGAAAGAACATGAGCAAGGTTAAACGGAATTATAGCATTAATGAGTATGAGTGCCTAGCTGTTTTATTAACATCAAGCATTTATGTCCCTACCTATCTGGCACCCATCTCACCAGCATTGCTGACCATTCCTCACTCTGATGGCCACAGCAGCTGAAGGACCTGGACAGCTGGTTATCAAGGTGGACACTAAAACTGCAGAACTATTATTTTATTATTATTTATCGCACAAGAGCAATTCATCAGAACGTCATAGTCTCTCAAGGATGACAGTACTTGCTGCCTTGACCCCTGAAGAAGGTCAACTTTACAATCTAATTGGCTGGCCCAAGCAATGGGAGTTGGAGACTCCTGAGATCTAGTCTAAGCTCCAAAATTACATGAGACACTCAAATCAAAGAGGAAATACTGTATAAAAAAATAACAGAAATGGCTCTCTTATATCCGCACTTCTTCCCAAACTAAATATCATTTTTGAAGGACATATGACTTTGAGGCACAGGAAAGTGAAAAGACCCACAAATGACTAAAGAAACATGCTACTGGGATTGTATGGTTGAGACCATCCAGAGGTTATAGAGGCTTCTATGATTTGTTGATCTCAGGATTGGGATAGTGCCAAGTATCAACATTCAGTTGTAGCTCTGTCAAGCTCCACTAATGTCATCAGCGTCAGTGTAGTAGGACCTCTTCCCACTGGGCTGCACGGCCATAAATATATCCTCCTTGCTGTAGATCATCTGACCAAACGAATCAAAGCGATTTTGATCCCACTGCTACCATGAAAGCCACAACCATATTCCTTATTCAATCCATTTTCACCAAGCATGGATGCCCATAAACATAATTTTGGACAATGGACTAAATTTTTACCTCACAGGTAGTCCAAGAATCAACTTTATTTTTATGGAACTAATTAAAGATTCACCGCCCCCATAACCTCACAACCAATGGGGTGGTGGAACGTGCTAATGGAAACCTCACCTCTAATTTGCAGAAGATGGACGCCTCCAATCCTACACGCTGGAACCACTATCTATTCAGTGCCTTGTTTGCTTGTTGATAAGCTACCATTAAATCATCAGTATGTTACTCTTTGAAGCTCTATATGGGCATGCTCCTCAATTACTAAGTAGAGTCCAGCCCCTAATTGATACCTCCACACTGAGAACCTTATTTGACCATGGGGCCTTAGCCAATGAAATTTTCTGGTTTCAAGATCTACAACACAAGGCATTATCAACACCACAGAAAGGGAGACATCCCAATTTAATGGCAGCTGGCCTCCTTACCTATTTTAGATAGGTGACCTAGTTCTCTTTTATCAACATAAACCTTGTCAGGATTTACCCTATTTTGGTGAAGCCTTGATTAGGTATTAATTATATAGTTATAGTTATTACTAATAATCTTTAATAACTAACTATACTATTAGACCTATATCATAATAGGTCTAATATTATTATATGTAGCAACATGCAATTACCATCAATTGCATTGGACTTATGAACTAACAATCAGTTAACGAATCTGAATTACTCCCCAAGTGATCCACTGATGGGTTTAAGCAATCTTGATGCACAACTTGAGTTATTCCTGATTATCCTGATCTATCTGATTTTTAATTTATATATTGATCTTGATATTTTATTTAACCTCCATTCATCATACTTCCCTAGTACTATAGATAGTACTATATATTTTCATGATAAAGTAACTTTCCTTGCAGTAAATTTACTCTTTGAAGTTCAATTAGCATATTCATATTTGAATTTCAGTGCAAAATCTAATGATTATTATATTCAACCTGCGGGAACCTCTGAACCATTGTCAACTTGTTAGGTTCCAACATTAGTGAATTTATTATGACCTCTGAACCTCTAATAAAGGTTAAGTCCTATATTATATATATTGGTGTTGGGATTTTTGCCCATATTCCCAGCCTTCTAGATTACCAGGAATCACTAGGGGATAATTCCAATAGGTGAGGTGAATTGGAAATTGGTTGACTCTGATCTTGGAGTAACTATGTTTGGGGGATTTTAGGATATTTTCCTGGTCTTATCCATCAGGAATCAATCCAGACAAATGCTTAAGATCTTGTCAGGTGGAGTTGCTGACAAAATAGGGGCATCTGATAGTAATTAGCTATCAGGTGTACTGATTGGGATCAGTCAGGTTTATCACTGACTGATTGTAATTGTAAGTAGTAAGTTGCGAGGTGAGTGATGCTTCCTGCAACTAGCAAATTTATCAGTTGGTTCATGACCTGCCTTAATGGGTAATAAGTCCCATTACCTAAGCAGGTCACTAGCCAAATATGGTTGGTTCACTTGGATTGAGAGGAAAACGTTAGGGACACGTTTTCTGACTCTTTCCGTTTAGGTCTTGAGGATGTCCAATGATGGATTCCTAGCCAGGATGGGGAAGACCATCGCTGCTAAGACAAGGATGGGTGATAAAATGGCAACGGCTGCTGTTTCATCAAAGAGGTGTCAACCAATGGTTAGATGACTGAATCCCCACTATAAATTCCTTAGAATTCACTCATAATAAAAAACAGTTAGATAGCAGAAAAGAGTTATATAGATATACGTTCTATAGTTTTCATCCAAAATATATAGTTTAAATAGTAAACTTTATCAGCTTTCAATTGTTCTATTCTTATCAGGGATATTATTACTGTGTATGATAATTGGGAGATTCTTTAAGGAAAAGAGTAAAGATCTGAGTGGGGATCTAGAGAAGAAGGAGAAAAAATTGGGGATTGCTGCCAACTGTGTGTCAAACCAGAAAGACTGTCACTGGGGAATCTCAGAGAAGATCAGGTTGGACAGTACGAGGGAACAAATTCCTATATTAAGACATCTCAAGTATTTCAAGTGGGAATACTGGCTAAGCGTTGGTCCAAGATATAAGAATTTCACTCAACTATGGATAATAGTAGTCATACTATTATCAATTGATAATATCAAATATTATACAACGCAGATGGATTGCACAAGAACTGAACCTGTGCAGTAATAAGTTTATTTTGGTTGCTTGCCAATAAGTACCTTTTGCAATAAATTTTTACAATTGGATTTCAGTCTGAAATTTAATACTGTCCACCACCTTAAGTGAGCTTTGAAGGACAAAACTCAGTTTATTATCAGATTCAGTGCAAATTTCAAAACTGGTGCTCCCTGCTAGGTTTTCTTTTAAGCCACATGAAGTATTCAATTATACTAAGGACAAAGATAAAATTACACTATGGATAATACAACTACTTCAATTGACCCTGATCTATTGCAATATCTACTTTTGAATGGAAAAGATGAATTATCTGTGGAGAATACCTTTACAACAAAATCTTTTAAGTATTGCCCAGGAGACTTTGTCCATTTAAGACTGCCCAGTCACCTTAAGCAACTGCTTGCCTTATTTGATGTGCCTGAAGAATTTGAAAAAGGATGTTATTGAGCAACAAAGCCAGCATCATAAAATAAAAAGATTAAAGAAGGCCATATTTTATTACAAGGAAAAAGCACTGAGTTACAAGAAGGATTGGGATACTCAAAAAAAGGAAACTTGGGAAGATATCACTCAGGGGAATGACTATTGGCTTCTAGGTTTTGTTTACTCTTGGGAAAAATTAATGGTTGAACACTTCTCTAAAATAAAACAATTCTAGAAAAAATCATCTAAGTTATGAGGTATCCTTCAAGCTAAAGATGGCCTTAAACCAGTCAACCCAAATTCCTTGTGCCTGATGCATGTTTCTCTACTGAGGCTCACTACTGTTTTTAAGTTGGACTCATATCAATTGAACAAAATGGTTTAAAAGAGCCGAATATTGATTTTAACCCAACTTTCAAATCGTGAATACCCGCCCAGACAAATTGGATCATGTTATTCCAAATATCAAACCATATTTCATCAATAATTCTCAACAATTTAATAATTATTTATATTGTACTAATGATTTAGGTAGTCCCAAGTATACTAACGAATCCAAACCTCCTGATTTAGGCCCTAGAATTAAGTCAACCCATGAATTTGTCCACCCAATTGATTTAAAATCCAAACCACCTGACCTAACCCTTAATAATGATGATAATTCTAATTAGGCCCAAACTATATCTTTTGATGATAATTCATTAAGACTAGCTAAAGAAGTTATTATTCATTCAAATCTGATCAATGAAGAAAATCCACCTGGAGAGATGTTGGAACCCATAAACCTAAATTTAAACCTTCATCAAAATGATTACTGTCTACAAATCGATTTAAGGGCCAAAACGTCTAATTTATTAACCTAAAAATAATTCAGACAAGTTCTGCCCAAATTCAAACCAAAAACTCGAGTATTTAACTAAAGATCTTTATATAAAAGCTAATCCACTGATTTACTCTCTGAATTGACTGATTTGATACCCAATTTGCTATTCCAACCTTAAGCTGCAGCTAAAAAGTCAAAATACTCTAACCTATCTCAGAAACCTTGAGATGATTTCAAGAAATTGCATCTAGATCAACAACCCAAACTCCCAATGGTCCCTCTGAATGAAAAATCTCAAGCCAATCTAACTCTACAGTTTGAAAATTTGGTTAATGAGATTAACCATCATATCCAGTTTAAAACTGACTATGGATTTAAGCGTAGCAACTGCCACCCCCAGTAGAGGCTTGGAGGGGGCTCTGTCAGGATTTCCCCTATTAAGGGTGAAGCCTCGACTAGGTGTTAATTATTTAGTTATAGTTATTACTAATAATCTTTAATAACTAACTATACTATTAGACCTATATCATAATAGGTCTAAGATTATTATATGTAGCAACACGCAATTACCATCAATTGCATTAGACTTATGAACTAACAGTCAGTTAACGAATCTAAATTACTCCCCAAGTGATCCACTGATGGGTTTAAGCAATCTTGATGCACAACTTGAGTTATTCCTGATTATCCTGATCTATCTGATTTTTAATTTATATATTGATCTTGATATTTTATTTAACCTCCATTCATCATACTTCCCTAGTACTATAGATAGTACTATATATTTTCATGATAAAGTAACTTTCCTTGCAGTAAATTTACTCTTTGAAGTTCAATTAGCATATTTATATTTGGATTTCAGTGCAAAATCTAATGATTATTATATTCAACCTGCGGGAACCTCTGAACCATTGTCAACTTGTTAAGTTCCAACATTAGGGAATTTATTAGGACCTCTGAACCTCTAATAAAGGTTAAGTCCTATATTATTTATATATTGGATTTCATTGTGAAATCCAAGACTGTCCACCACCTTAAGTGAGCTTCAAAGGACCTAACTCACTTTATTATTGGATTCAGTGCAAATTCTGACAAACCTAGAGCTCAACAGAACAAGCTCAACGTTTTTTGGTCCAGACCTTACAAGGTCCTTCATAAGGTGAACTGCAAGTACTCGATTGCAAATGTCAATCAAGGGATAGTGATGAACTGAGTACATCACCAGTTCTTATGGCCCTATACCCCCTCCAACAGGATCTTGAGGGGGCGGTGTCAATATTTGAGATGACAAGAAAGTAAAGATCCCTACTCCTGAATTAAGCCTTAATATGTTGACTCTTGTGCCCTTACAATTAACCCTGTCCTTGAAGGCACCAATAAGAAAATTGATCAGGAATCATCACATGCATAAGAATTGATGTAGATGCCTTCTGATATTGCATTTCCACTTCCAAACCTCAAGAGGAGCATACCCCACCACTGCAGTCATGAGGATGATGCATAATAATGAGGGCATCAACCAGATGGTCAATCCATATTGCCGTGAAAGATCTTGATTGTATAAGGCCCTGGAGGTCCCCTAGGCATCATGTCACCTCACATTTTATAAATACCAACACTTTTTAATTCAATAAAGTAGTCTATCTTGCTCCAACTTTTAATCTTCATTAAAAGCTCCATTAGTTTTCAGCTTTGAGCCCATTTTTTAACTTCAGCTACAGTCAATAGAATTGTTATGCCAAGAGTCATTCCTCTCCTTTAATAGTCTCAGGCCCCAATGAGTGGTTCAATAACATAAATAAATTAATGTACAGCATAATTGAGTCATCCATTGTACACTCAAGTTTTAAACCCCATCAATGCATTTTTCTTTTAACAAAAATAAAAGCCAAAACTCAAAAGGGCTGGGTGAATTAAAAGTTTTTAATACCAATGTGACCTCCCATATGTGACCTGGCTATGGGCGCACCCAGTCATACCGCCAGATGAAGCATCACAATCACCAAAAAGAATTGCTCTAAGAGAAAATTTGGTGGAAAAAGTTAATCATAAGTCAGCCGGTCAGGATGAGATCAATATGGCATCATGAAGATTTTGGAATGGCAATTTGAAAAACTAAATGTAATTGTGTTAACTTTGGTTAATGCAAATTCATTTATTCCCAAGCCCCAGCACTTAAGACAAATTTCCTACACAGGTATAGTGATCAGTCAATTTTTCTACTATTTTGTTTCAATAAACACATTTCTGCGCAAATCTCCTCATTCTAAAATACACCCTCTATCTGATAGCTGCTTCCCAATAGGTGCCATGTTTCCTGGTCTATGCAACAACTGGGCAATAGTGGCCATAACCATAACACTACTGCCCTCTACTCAAGTGGGAATAATGTTATAGTGGCCTCCTGGGGCTGACCCCCATTTTGGATGCCGTATGGCATCAGGATTTGACCTTACTTTTGGAGATACTTTCTCAAGGTGGGTAAAGTTTTGTGACATTTCTAGCAGTCAGCAAATAAAGTTGCCAGAGAAGAGTTAGGGCTCCTTGTGGTGCCTAAAGAAACAACAGCGGCAGAATCTGCTGTTGCCACTTTTGCAATGGTTTGTCTACTAGCAGGAATGCTTTTAATGGTGATTGTTAATTGCCATCCTTCAATTGTATCCCTCCAATTAAAGTATTAACTCATATGTATGGCTATACCTCTAGAAATATGGTTTGTGTTCTGGGTGTTAAATTCACCAATTTCCAGGCCAGTTCCAACTTTATTAGCCAGCCCCATGACATAATTGACTGACCACTAGTTTTCGCCATCTCCACTATTCTGCTTGAAGTAGGTGACGTGATGGTATCATTATACCATATGAGCCTACAATGGATTCTTAGTTTAGTTCTTTTTGTATTATCAGTTGGTGCGTTTTTCAGGAGTTTCCGCGCAGTGGTGGTGAAGTTCCTGACCTTAAATCTCATCCCACAGTATTCAGTCCAAATTTCATCCTGCACCAGGGGGTGGGTTCATCCATCCTTTACATGGAAGTAGCAAGCCAGGTTTTATGCCTTGGCAGAGTTGCAGGCGTGGTTTTTGGCCAATACAGCGGCTTCCTCCTCCCTTACAGATGCCCAGCTGAGTGTATCTCCCTTGGTCACAATAGAAGGGGATGCTCATTGTTAGGTGCACGGTATTTTGCATTTTACCCAACCAAGCAGGAGTTTCTACTATCTTGAAAATGTCAGTTTTATCAGTGGTTCAAGTACCAGTGTCCAGATTATCTCACTTACAATTTTTCAAGTTGAGTGCAGAGACGCCTGATCTGTCCTTTTTCATGATAACTTTCCAGTGTCAGACTCCTGAACTGGGACTACCAATAGAAGTTTTGATTGCTGTATTCTGTGTCAGCTTAGATCCTGTTTCTGCCAGCCATTATACCTGGGACACTCAATTGGATTTATTGGAGCAGGTGGGTGCATTGGCCATCTCCATAAGCGCCACGCTTTGGCATGTGTTGAGTCTTGTAGGTGGATAACTATAAAGATTTCCCACCAAAGTGTTTTGAAAGGAATTTAAATAATAAGGAGGCTTGCACTTTGTCTCTTGCCTAGAGTGACTGTTCTGGCCAGACTCCCAGGGGGTGTGTCTTGGTTTCAGAGGATGCTCCAGTATCTCCCCATCTGGCTGCTTCCCCTTCCCCTGCCATGGCGCTAGTTGTTGAGGCGGTTCCCATGAAGGAACTAATATCTTTCAATCTGGTGCCAATGTTGTCAGTGTCCCAACGTGAAAAATTCGATAAGGTTCTTCCCAATGAAGGTTCCAATTCCCCTCCAGATCATGTTCTTTTTTGACTCAGCAATTATTAATTGTCAGCTGGTGGTGTTCTGTGTTGTTGCCAATAAACAGGATTTTTACTATTTTTTGTTTCTGCAATTCGTTTTGGTACACACAGGGTGTCAATTGAGGTACCTGTGGATATGGGATTGGTGGGGAACTTTATGAGTCTAAAACTAGCACAGGATCTAGATTTGAACTTGGATGTGGTTGTGGCAGTGTTGGGCGCATCCTCCACTCCAATGGCTTCGTTTAAGATACAGTATGGTATCTTTTTTGGTGCACCAGTTCTGTTTTTGTGTTTTTTTTGCAATGGTGCTGAATCTGCTCTTCCCAGTTAAAATTGGGGTAGGGTGGTGGCGTCAGCATCAGGTTAACATCAACCTGGACTCAAAAATAATAACTTTAGCAAATACCCATTTGTAGGAGTTTCTTCTTATCAATATGCTTGCGTCATGATAAGTGTTATTTACATTACATCAATTCCTTCTCCTGTGTGCCTTCTACCAGATTTTCCGCTCACGTTGGTAGCATATCAGGTTATATTTGTTCTAGAAAAGGCTAATCGCCTTCTGCCCCATATTGAGTATGACCTGGCTTTCAAATTTGTCAGTAGCTGTAATCAACATAACCTTTCCGCTGTATCCCTACATGGCGCAGGAGGGCAAGGCGTTGGAGATGTGGTTAGATGATATGCTTTAAAAGGGTGGGTGTTCAAGAAAACTTACTCATTGCTTCCACTAAAATTTTCACTCATAAAGCTGAAGAAACGTTGCACCCCTGCGTCGGCTATAGACAAATATATAAATCATCATTAATGACCCTCATCCCCTTTCCTTTAAGAAGACAATTATTCATGCAATTGCAAAATCCCGCATGTTTATGTTGCTTGATATTGTGAATGAGTTTAACCAAATATGGGTGGCAGAAGGCCAGGAGTGTCTTACAGCAATTTGTACCAGAAAGGGCATTTTCCAGTTCTGCGTGATGCCCTTTGACTTGAAGAACGCAATGTTCACGTTTCAGATTATGAATGATGCTTTTTTTGGCAACCTTTGGTTCACCTGTTCGGTGGCTTACATTGATGTTATTTTCATGAGTTCCCCCACCTAAAGCAGCATGAGGAATCACTGGAGACGGTGCTGGCTGCGTTACACAAGGCAGAACTTTACATAAAGCCCTCCAATTATGAGTTTTTCAAGGGAGGAGGTTACCTTCCTGGGTAACCTGGTACTGAATGATGGTTATTCCATTCCCCTCAGCAAGCTTAAGGCAATTCTTGTGTTGTCCAATCCTACTACACAGAAGCAGTTGCGGGGCTTCTTGGCACAATCATGCTTTTGAAAAATTTCCCCCTGCTTTCTAGCAGCTGGCAACGCTGCTGCATCCATTGAAGGGTTTAAATGTTACTTTCCAATGGATGGAGGATTGCCAATGAGTGTTTGATGCCATTAAAAAGGTGTTTTTGGTGCCTCCCGTTCACAAAATATGCTGACATCACCAAGCCTTATATAGTGTGCAACGCCTTTTCCGCCGCTGTGGGGCAGTGCTGTTGCAAGCGCATGATAGGTTAGAACGGCAGGTTGCTTACTTTTTGCACAAGTTCATCCTAAGAACAACACTGGATATATATGATAAGGAGTTGGCCGCCATCATGTGGTCACTTACCAACTGGAAGTACCTTCTTCATGGCGTGCAACATGAGGTGACCGTGCAGACAGGTCATTAGGCCCTTATATTTCTGGAAACTGCAGAAGCTGGAACATCGCCAGGCCTTGATGTATCGCCACCTCTGCAGTTTTGACTTCAAATCAAATTTGTGAAGGTGCCTTGAATGCCCTTCCTGGTTGTTAAGTTCAAACCCTGCTTTGAGTCCAGTGGAGGCGGATGAGCAGGTGTTAACCATGTAAATCCGCCAGCCCAGATCCTATCTATTGCTCCTCCCATAACTTTGGTGGTGGATTAGCCCCAGATGTGCCTCTTGTCCCTCAGGTATTGGTGGGTCAAATGGTCTTCTTGGAGGGGCTGAAGATGGTTGACTAGCTGGTACTTTTGGCGCATAAGTGAACCCATTATTCGTTGATGGAGGGGACAATTTGGTTCAGGTCAAAAATTTGGGTTCTGCACCAACTCCTTGAGGAAGTAATTTATGCTCATTTTGACCCCCAGCGGTAGGCTACCCAGTAAAAAATTCCTTGATCTGGTAAAGCGGTCATATAACTGACTGGGTATCTCTAAAGATATCCCGTCATAAATCAATTGCGTGATTTGCACATGGGCAAAATTGGATTGATCAGGCAAGAATAGTTTTTTCAATCCCTGAAGAAGGCGGAGGGTCAGTGGACCTCAGTATCAGTCTATATCATTGTTGAGCTTCCCATATCCAATGGGTTTACACCAATTATGGTGGTCTTGGACTACTTTACTCTGTTATAACTCCTACATTCCTTGTTTGTCAGCCATTACCTCCGGGGGAGACAGCCTGGCTCTTTGTACAGCATGTTTTCTCGATGTTTGGCTTACATCAGAAGATTGTGAGTGACTAAGGACTGTAATTTTTGAGTCATTTTTATATAAAACTCCTAGCTATCTTTGAGATTGAGCTGTGCCACTAAACTGCATACTCTCCCCAGTGTAACGGCCAAATGGAGAAGGTTAAGCAGATTCTTAAACAGTATCTTCACTGTTATGCTTCTGCTGTGCAGGATAACTTGACGAATGAGCTTCTAATGGTCCAATTTGCTTATAAATTTGGCACTCATGCGTCTAACAGTTTCTTGCATTATGAGGCTACACTGGATTATGACCCCTTCATATTCTATCAGCCCATGCCTTTGTCTAAAAGTTCCTGAAGCAGCGGACCATGTTCAGCACATCCAGATCACCTAATCCCTGTCTCAGGTGCACCTGACCAAGACCATCAGCAATTACAAAAGCTTTACAAACAAGAAATGTCTCCCTGCCCAGGAAATTGAGGTAGTGTACTCCATCATTTTGGATATGCAGCACCTGCATATGAAGGCGCCCTCCCAAAAGTTTGTGAGCAAGCGCTTTGGGCCCCATGTGGTTGAGGCAGATTTGGGCAATGGCGCGTTTAGGTTGACTTTTCTGCACACTGGAAACAGTACCCCATTTTCCACGTTTCTCAGTTTTCCCTAAAGATAAACCTAGCGGTGCTGGAGCTAATCCTGGTTGAGGGATTGGAGGAGGCTGAGGTTGATGCAATATTGGCCTTACAGAAATCCCGCCAATTGGTCCAGTGCATCATGGCCTGGAAGGGGTTTCCGTCATATAAGAATAGTTGGGTCATCACCCATGACTTTGCCCATTGTGGTAAGCTAGTGAAGGCCTTCCATGTCCTGAACCCTGATGCTCCCCATTTCCCTTGAGGATTGCCATACTCTTGGCCATTAAGTTACCAAAAGCTCAAAAGAACGTCGATCTCACCTAAATACTCAGTGATGAAGCTCCCTTGTTCAAAGATGGAAGGATAATGTAAGTCCTGGGGAGCACCCCTTGCACCTCAAATGTGAGGAATTCCCATTATGGATCAAAAAAGGGTGAAGAATGTGGACATCCCTCTTGCTTCTCAGGGCAAATTTACCCATGTGGTGGATGAGAGATGGGTGACGGCCTATACCTCAAGATTGCCCCCTTACCTCCAAATCTCACCACCCAAGAGTTGGTGCAGTGAATTAAGAGGTGGTGTTTGGAGGTTTCAGTGGTAAGAAGCCACAACCAGTGGAAAGATTATGGTCATCACTCTCCCTCAATAATCTTAGGCCCCAATGAGGGGTTCAATTATATGGATGAATTGATGCCCTGCGTAATTGGGTCATCTGCTGTACGCTTGGGTTCAAAACCCCATCAATGCATATTTCCTCCACTGGAAAAGGCGAACCCTTTCCAATAAGTATAGGCGCAATAATTCCTTTTATACTCAATGTGGCATCCCATATGCAGCCTGGCCATAAGAGAACCCAGTCACCTGCTGGATGAAGCATTGCTGATCCGCAAAGCGAAATTATGCTGGGAAGGAAAATTGGTGGTAAAAGTTGAGTATAAGTCGACTGAACAGGTTGAGACCAATATGACATCATCAAGATTTTGGAATGTCAATCTGCTGGAATTGAATGTGATTTTGTTGCCCTTGGTTAATGTAAATTCTATTTATTCCCCAATCCCCAGAATTCAAGACAACAGTCCCCCACAGAAACAGTTGTCAGTTAATTTTCTTTTTTTTGTTTCAACAAAAAATTTCTGTGCAGATTTTCCCCATTTTAAATTACACTCTCTATCTGATAGCTGCTGCTAATAGGTGTCATGTTTCTTGGTCTAAGCAACAACTGGGCCATAGTGGCCATAATTACAACATGGCAGCTCTCCCTACTAAAATAAGGATACTGTTATAGTGGCCTCCTGGTTGAACCCTATTTTGGATGCCTTATGGCGTCAGTATGTGACCTTGCTTTTGAAGATACTTTTTCACAGTTGGTGAAGTTTTACGATCTTTCTGCGCACTCAACTACCCATTTTCCAGAGTGGATTTGGGGCTCCTTGTGGTGCCTAAAGAAACAACTGTGGCAGAATCCGCCAACCACCACCTTTACAACAGTGAGGTTACTAGCGGGTATGCTGGTAATGGTGATCATGATCACTATTTTTCATTTGCTTCACTTCCAATAAAGTATCAATTTGTATGGATGGCTATTCCTCTGTCATTCTGGTTTATGGTCTGGGTGTCTACTCACCCCAACTGGCAGGCTAGTCTCAACTTTATTCCCCAGCTCCATGACACTGCCCATAGATTTTTGATTTTACTAAAATTATCCCCCATTGTAATCTTGAAAGTATTAGAACTCCTATAATATTTGTTATGCACATCAAAGTAATATTATTAGGATTGAGAGAGCCAAAAAAGGGCTGTAAATGCAGATGCTTGAACTCCCAGAACAGCAGCCACATATTAAAAGATGACGCTCTACCTTTCAATGTCAACTTATGAGAAATGGGGGAGGGGTTTAGATTTTTTATAATGGTGAAAAAGAAAGTGAGGAGTCTTTAGAGTTGATTGAGCTAATACTATTAGCAAGGTAAACAGAAAGTATCATCATAATCTCTCTTACAAACTTTAGTAGCACAAAAAACTGTTTAGAAGTTAATTATAGGAGAAGCAATAATTTTGGACAAAATTTATATGGTAAATAAAGTAAACTAAAAACCCAACATATTACCATCATCAGGGTGCTAGGTTTTAGGGGTGGACAGATGGGGAGGTGAGCTTTGATGAACAATGAAGTCCAAAATTGAAATTTTTTAATTATAATGAATAAAGATTGGGTTTTATACAATACAATTTTTTATAATTACCATAACATTTGTATTAAATTGACTTTACTAATATGGAAAAGCTTATTCCCATACCAACTTTAGTTTTTCTTTGACACCATCCAAACTTGCAGCCTCATTAAATTCCTATTGTTTACCTTTATCTTCTGACTTGAGTTGTATTCATGATTTCTTTAGTAGAATACTTTTAATTGAGAGGAGTAAATACATAGTGGGGTGGTTACCACTACCATTCTGGGTCATGTTTTGATCAAAATAGGTTCAAAGCCAGCACAGGCTAAAAAAACTCACCATGGTATATCTGTCCCAAGGTCAGCCCACATTGTTTAATTTTTAGTATAGTCAACTGGAGATGGCCAAGTATCAAAATTTCTAACATAGGATACTTCTAGTTGATTCCTCTGTTGAAATAAGTTTTGAAACATGTACATTTTTAATAGATGTCTAGATTAACACAGAGCTGTCTGATTCTCTTCGCATACTGCTCTGCTGAATCAGAAAATAAAAATGGTTTGAGTTTGGGAGTGGAGGTTATGGAGGGTGAAGTCAAACAAGGAGAGTCAGCATTTACCCAACGCTCATTCACAGTATGCCCAGGTCACTGATTAGGTCATTGGCACTAGCTTAGGATTGAAGTCCTTTCTATTTCAAAGGGGTGCAAGGCCCTTTTGAGCTTGACAGCTGTAGCCTAGGACCTTGCATTACCCTTTCCTTGAAGAATAGATTCCACTCCCCCTCAGGGGCATTTGCAAAGGCGTACTTCTTGTGTGGGACTGGGAGTCCAATGGTGGAGATGATGGGAGACATAGAAGAAAGAAAATATGATAAAGTAGTATTTTCTTAATGAAATTTAACAATTAACTCATGGCAGATGGCCCAATCCTTGAATGGAACTTAACTGTTCAAATAAGCCAGGTATCCCTTCCACGACCCCAGATATTGCTTTCCACATTTAACCCATTGTGCATTTAAGATCCTTACCACTTACAATTTGGGTGCTACTTCTACCAGGATGGACTCAACCTCCACAAGTTTCCTGCCTTTGAATAAGGGTTGAGTGAGGACGCATAGAAAGAGATATAAAACTTCCAGTGCTGGGGAAGTTCTGGATGATAAGCAACATTGTTCAGAACTTTAGTGCATGGGAATGGCCCTGTTAGCTTGCAAGCTAGTATTAACATGGCACTTTGATGTGCAGGACCTTGGTGTTCACCATTACTAATTGACTACCTGATAATTAAGAGCCTTGTGACGCTTTTTTCCCACAAATTGCTTGGCATCATTAGTTGATTTAGTCAACTGGTCTTGTACCTGTGGATGAACCTTCTGGATACGCGTTACAAAGGTATCCGCTGCTGGAATATCGTTGTGTTGGAAGCCTGATAGTAAATGAGGGGTTGTACCCAAGTTTGCATAATGGGTGACAAACCGTTGATAAGTGGAGAAATTTATTATATAAAATTTGGGCTATAGGAAGGTAAGTTGCCCTTGTGTCATGATAGGCTGTAGAATAGCATCATGTATAGTTCTCCAAAGTCTTATTAGTAGTTCTATACGACCATCAGAGTGGGGATGATAAGCTGAAGATCTATAAGCTTAATCTTTAGCATGTCACATAAGGATTTCAAAAATTGTATGGTAAACTGAAGGCCATGTCACTGATCGTTTCTTAAGGCACACTAAAAGGGAAAAGGCGTGTGTCACAAACAGCCGTGCCATATCCTCTGCTGTAAATGTCATCATGAAAGAGATGAGGTCAGTATTTTCTTAAGAAATTTACAACAACCATAATCGCGTCATATTCACAAGATGTTGGCAAACTAACAATGAAATTCAGTAAATGTGAAGTCTGCAGCCCTGCTGATTGTTGAAGGGGATGGTGGAGGCCATTACATCTAGTCCTGTGTGATGCAGACTGGACACAAATACCATTGTTTAATTCAGGCGGAGACCTCTTTTGTGAGTCTGTTCCAATTGCAACCATGTTTGATTAAGTTTATGCATTATTTCGCGCCAGAATGACCCATAGTAGGGGAATCATATTGTTCCCTTATGACTCAGGAACGCATGGCAAAGGGAACCATAGTATGCCACAAAAAATACCATATCATTAATGAGAATACCATTCAGTAGGAGCTTTACTTGCATCAATTTTTGTCAAGATTTTGAGACCTTCAGAATCTGAATACAAGGATGCCATAACATCATTATGATAGAGCTTTCTTCCATGAAGGATACAGGGACTGGATTATAAGTAATATCTTCAAACACTGACTCAGAAGAGGTGACATAAAGAATGGGTGCTTTGTTACCACAGGATTTGAAGTTTTATGCTTTGAGGCAGGAAAGCAAATGCGGCAATGGCTGGAGATCTATGCAGCATAATCTGTTTAGGGGGAATTTTCCTAACTAAATAGATTCTGTGTTCAGGGTGGTACCCATAATTGGGATTATAGCTTAGTATGGCAAGTAAAATATGAGTATCCCCTTGGACAAAATCATATTTTAGTTGACTCTCAAAATATTGCAGTGAGTCATAGTCTTCCTGTGCACCAACCTTTGGGGTTTGTAATAAATATGCAAGTGACTTATGATCCGTGTGCACCATCACAGTATGTTTGGCGCTATGTAAAAGGTACAACCAGTGTATTATTAACCAAGAAACAGCAGCTAACTATTTATCATAGATGCCCATGCGCGTCCACAAAACTAAACTGCTTAGAAAAGTAAGCCACAGGATGTTCCCACCCATTATGTTCTTAAAAAGGATGAAACCAATTGTGGTACCAGAAGTGTTTTAAGCTAAAATAAAGGGCTTTTCTTCATTTGGCATGATGAAGAGCAGTGCCACGATTTACCTCCATGTGGTGCAAGGCAATACTGCTGGGTAGGCACGCTCACGCCCACATTCAAATTACAGTGGTGCTAAGAACCAGATATTGACGTAACTGCAGATGAAACCCCTTAGAAGTAGGATATGTTACTGGAAAGGGACATACTGACGCAGAGCAGGAGAAGCTCCAGTTGCTAGGGCTCTAGGTTGAGAGCAAATTCCATGACATTGGAGGCCACGCCAGTTGGGTTTATCACTAGAAGTATAAGCCCAGGAAACGCCAAAGAGAATATAAACAGCTAAGTTTTTATTAAGAGCATTTAGAAAAGAAACTAAATATTGTAAGGGAGAAAAAATTCCTTTAACCATCCCCTTAAGCCTATAACAAGCTATGGTTGTATTGTTCTGCAATTAAACTGTTTAAAACAGCTGTCAAATATCAAGGATAGGTCCCCATGGTTTGCTTTAGAAGTTTTGAGATGCCCTTAGTTAAAAGCACTTCCATATGAGATGTAGTATGTGGGTCAATAGCTTTAGGGTTGGTTGCTGAATGTGATCTTGATGTATTTAATGAGAACTGGGGTTCTGATTACATCATTTTTGTGTGGACGCAATTTTCACAATAGTTCAATTGACTTTTTAACCTTTGAGGATTGTTTCAAATAGATATAATCGTTTTGAGTTTTTTGGGGATTTGGACAACTTCAATTTTATTCTTTTTAGAGCATGTCAGGTTTGATTCCTGACATGCCTTAATTTTTCAAAATTTTTAAGGTTATGTTCAATCCATGAAAAGCCTGAATCGTGACAAACAGGGGCAGTGGTTTATCTAACTGAGGCAAGCTGACCAGGGGACGGACAATACCAAAACTAAAACTCCAAAATTAAACCAGCTAAAAAAATAAATATGAATCAACTGCCCTTTTTGGGCAGCAAGACACAAAAAGAAACGAGAAAATTACTGACCAGGTGGCATAGTGGTGAGCTACTTATCCTAGCATTGTGGAGGTGGAGGGAGGATCGTGCAGGTCATCATCAGGCTCAGCATTGTAGAGGCGGATCAATGCTGAGAGTAAGGGGGTTGGAGCATCTGCGGGATGAGGGTTGAGGTAGAGTAGACAGTTGTTGAGATTGAATATTTGGGCCTGAATTTAAAGCCTCTATGAGTTTGGCAACTTGGTTTTTGGCCTGGATGTGGGCACTGAGAAGGTGTTATAATTTCACAGTTTTTGCTCCTGTGGTGCATGTGGATGGGGAAAAATCTGCCAGTTCAGCGACATACTTGACAGCGGTGGTGGCAGTTTCATGGAGACGTTACATTTATTCTTTTGTGGTAGGAGGAAAATTGGAGGGGAACAAGGGGGTGTACAGCCATTTTTAAATTCTGCAACCAATTTTGCACCCAGTATACAATAATGGGGGTTATCAGGTGTGGACACCATGACTGCGGCAAGGTTGTGGTTGCTTTGAAAAAGGTTCTGAGTTTGGGGGCATATCGGTTGGCTGGGGCTGGGGTATCAAATTCTGAATTTAGGTAAAGTGTTAAATTAAATGTATAGCTCGGTGGTGGGACAATTTCACCAGATTTGATTCCTTCCTCCAATTATTTTTAGGGATTTTGGTTGATTTGGGAAGATATATGGTTAGGTGATTTTGGTTTAGTAGGTTTTGACAGGTGAGTTTCAGGATTGAACAGTGGTCTAAGCCAGCACCTGATTGGTTGGCATGGGTGTGCATTGACCAACTTGGGTTTGAGGTACTAGATTTTGCTTCTGATTTGAGTGCATGGCCTGTGGGGGTGGCGGCAGCCAAATTGCCCACTCAAACACTATTGGTGTGGCCCCATGGGTGGTGTTGGCCATGTTTACAGGGTGTGATGCATATTTACATACCTTTTTGGTTGGTACAATTCATAGCAGAGGGGGCAAAATGTGCGACTGTTGTCAGTGCGGGCCCAAAAGAAATGGTTGGGTGCAGATGGGATATAGGCATGCGGTGGGATGTGCTGGGCCATGTTCAGCTGGTGGGGGGTAATGGTGGCCATTGCCTGAGGTGCCACAAGGTGTTCAGCGCCACTTGGGACAATGAATTGGAGGATAGGGTTCTCGCTGTAAGTGGACAACCCTGACATCAACTCCTTATAAAGTGTTTAAGGGGATAGGTGTGAGGGGAGGTTTGCAAAGGTTACCACAACTGTGGCATCATCTGGGAGGCGTGTTCAGGTGGTGGTAATAGGGTTATTCTTATAGATTAATTGTGTAGCTGATGCAGCAGCTGCATCCTCTTCAATGGGGAATCCAATATCAAAATAGCCCTTGTATGGGCGGAAGTCAATAAACCCTGCTGGCGCAAAGGTGGCCGTTGCCAGCTCAATTATTGCTTTGTTGGTATATGGGAAGAGAAGTCCATACTTGACGTGGAGGAAAAAGTGAATATTGGATCAGGTAGGGCTAGGGGGCGGGTTGGGTGGGCTTGTGCAAGATGGAGTGCTAAGACCGTTTAGGGGGACATAGCAGCCAGATGTATTTGGCGGACTGGATGAGCCAGTCTGCATGCATTTGCCTGCTGGGCGGTAAACGCTAGTGGGTGGAGAACTGCTGCCCTATACTGGGGCAGCTGGTGGTGGATCTGAGGACATAAATTTGGAGATTGGTGCGGTGGGGCGGTGGTGGAAAGTCGACTTGTTTTTTCTAAAATTATTCAAAATTGATGTCAAGTGGAAAGAAAGAGTCTAGATCTTAGCTTAAGATAGAATCAAACAGGAGCAGAGGTGAAACATCCTTTTCTTGCTTTGACTGCTTGTTGTATTTAGAAGTCCAAATAGAAGGGGCATTTTGCCAGTGAGTGGGTGAAGGGTAACAGACAGTTTAAAAAAGTGTGGTGAGAACTTCATAAGGAAAGTGACTAATCTGAAGAAGATGCATAACTGCTTTTGCGTCACTGGAGTATGCCATGAGTAGATGGCATCTATCTTGGAAGGTGTAATGGCATGGTTATCTTTTAGTAATAAATTGCTAAGAAACTGAAATTAATTTTTATAGAACTCACATTTAGATAGCCAGCAAATGGACCAGCTTTGTGGAATGCTACCAACCCATTCAACAATTCCCCACCATGTTTTACATTTGGGCAAGTGAATTTAGATTTCATCTACATAGGCTAATGCGCAGGAGAACCTGAGATCCCCAAGGCATCATCAATGTGATTCTAAAAACAGGTGACGTGTCTTTAGACCAAAAAGGAATAACCTTGAACTGATATATTCCATACCAGGTGTAAATTTCTGTCAGGCACTCTTGGCCAGACTTGAAACACACTGGCGGAAAGCTCTCACCAATTCAAGTTTATAAAAAAAAACTTTAGATCTAGAAATTGCTTGACAATTGAGACATTGAGTGGTAGGAATCATGGAACTAAGACTTTAACATTATTCAAGTGCCGTAAACACACAAGGTCATAAAGTGTCATTGGGTTTCTGCAAAAGATTTCTGGTGTTAACATGGGATAGGTTTACTTGATCATCCACCCTTTATTACCATGCTATCAATCCAGGTCTTTAACTTCTGGTCTTCCTTAGCCATCTAGGGTTATAAAGGGCAGTTGATTTTGATAAAGTCTACTCTTAATGTAAACTCAGATCAATTTATTAGTAAGTAGGCAACTGATTAGCGCTTTCCATATCAAAAAATGACTTGAAGGGTGAGAGAATAAAAGATAAAGTAAGTAATCCGGCACAACATCAATAGAAGAGTATTTCACTTTAGTCGCCACTACATTTCCTGTTGTCAGTATGGGGAGGAGGGGAATGTAAGCTGAATGAGAATTGAAGGTGAAGGCTAACTTATTACGCTCTAAGTCTTTACTTACTAACTGGTGGAGCCACTATCTTAACCCCAAAATCACCGGATATAATAATTATGATATTGATGCAAAACTTGCTACAAATTCAAACTCATTGGCAATAAAGCTCACTGACTTGCTTAGAGTAAGGGTGAGCTTGAGGACACGAGATGCCCCCATAACAGGTGGACTCAGGTAACCTTAAGACCCAAAGCCAGCACAAACTGCGGTCAATGTAGTTCCATGTTGCTCCAGTGTCCACTATGCAAGTTATCATTGACATGCGCTGATCCACTATAAATTGAATGGGAACAAGAAATAAACTCAAAACAAATGTAACTAATGCATCAAGTCAACAAATGATTCCCCTGAATTCTTGACCTTGAGACTCTTCTGTACCTTACTATATCAGATTATAAACTGAGTGGGCATAGCCGCTGCCCTAACATATGACAGAGGTATGAATTGGGGTCTTCAGGGTCTGATAAGGGCCACACATATGAAAGGGCTTTATAAGCTTTATCTACACGGCGCAGTTCTTAAACTTGGTAATCACCAAGAATAGATAAGCTGTGATTGCTGGATCCTTGAGTACTATAGGAAGTAGAACCATTCCCAAAGGTTCATTTGGGATATCTTTGTAAAAGATGAATACTTAGGACTAGAAGGTTCCATATGAATCATCATGGATTTTTCAGCACACTGAGAGGGGGTATAGTTGGCATTTTATTGGCAGAAAATTTTTTATTTTGGAGCACCTAACCATATAATTTGGACTCAGTCTTATAATTTCCGTTTAGTGGTTAGTATTATTTTAGGTTAATAAGAATCCAAGGGAAAATGGACAGTTAAGGAAGGTGCTTAAACACCACAACAGCAGCCTCAGGCTGCAAGGAGACGTTTATCTCCAGTATTAACTCATGAGAAGTGTGGAGGGGTTTTGAGATCTTGTAATAGTGAAAGTGAGGTTGAGGAGCTCTCCTAGTTGTTTGGGATACTACCCTTGGCAAGTTGAATAGAAATCACCATTATAGTCTCTATTATAATCCTTTAGTTGCACAATTATTGTTATATTATTGTAAAAATAATAAAAAAAGTATACTAAAATCTATATGGGAAAATCATTAGATAAAATAATCAAACATCCTGCCATTATCAAGTTTCTGGATTCTAAGGGTGGAATGTGGGGAGGTGGTCTTAGATGAACATAGAAGTCCAAGGATGGAAAAATTGCTATTCTCAAAAATCTGAATTGGATTTCAAGCAGTAAAACTTTATAAGTTACACAACAATTTAATTCTAATTGACTTTATTAATTTAAATGAGATCAATCTCAATAAAAATGCTTGATTATGCTTTGACACCATCCATACTTGTGACTCCATTCAAACCTGTTGTTTACCTTTATCATCTGTCTTAGCATATTAATGATTTGTTTAATAAAAGAATTTCACCTGAGGGATAAACCAGACATAAATTTTTAACTAAGGATACTCCTAGTTGATCCCTCTGTTGTAGAAAGAAGTTTGTGAACCAATTTGCAATTTTTAATTAGATTTCTGGATTCAACACAGAGCTTTTAAATTATAAACTTAATGCTCTGAAGAATCAGAAATTATATGTATGGTTCAGGATTGGGAGTGGGGTGTAAGGAGGGTGAAAAAAAACAAGGAGGAGCAGCATCTACCCAACGCCATCCACAATATGACCAGGTCTATTGATTAGGTCATTGGCGTCAGCTTAAGGTTAATTCCTTTCTAGTTCTAAAGGGTTGCAAGGCCTTATCCAGCTTGATAGCCAGATCCTAGTACCTTACACAAATCTTAGTTATCAATGAAATACCCACTTGGATCCTTGATACTATAAGTTTTTACAGCTTTGTTAATTACCAGGTTTATATTATAAAACCTATGATAATTAATATTTTAGCCCAGAGCAAAATATATATACAAATCTTTTAAGTTTAAAGTTTTGAATTTCTCTTCATTTTGTATAATTAATAAACTTAACCTCACAGCATAATGGCAATAGAAATTTTCTAATTACTTCAAAAGGCCCTGACCTTCCTAAAAACCAAATATAAAAGTTTCAGAATTTAATTAAGATCTGAGATTAATTTCAACTTCACTTGTTGCAAAGAAAAAACTCTATAGAACATATAGAAACTATTTTTAAGTTTGTATTAAATTGCTAATTACCAGGAGCCAAAAAACCTTTATTAGTATGGTTTTCACCCTTTTAATTCCTCACAAACAAACAAAAGCATAAAATTGTTTAAAGCTTCCTTAGCTCTTGCATTCTAATATAATTAACTTAAATTTGATGCTATATCAAAACATATTCATAGAGGTGTACTACATCTATAAAAAATTACAGGAAAAAAGAACCTCCTTTAAAAAGGTGCTAAAAAGTATGAAATAATCAAGAAATTATGCCACCTTGATTAAACCCTTTTTAAAGTCAGCTCCATAATCTAACCTGACTTATAGAATTTTGCTCACAAATACAAATTATATCTTATGTTTGGATTGGGTCCAAGTGTAAACTATAAGCAACTTAGAATATACAGTGCTGAATATATATAGATGCATATTATAAGTTAGTTTTAATATGGTGCAACTTCAAGAAGGGTTTTATTGAGGAGGCATAATTTCTTGATTATTTCATACTTTTTGGTGCCATTTTTAAAGGAGGTTCTTTTTTTCCAAAAAACTTTACAACCAGTTCTTTTTTCCCAAAAATTTATTACATTTTAAAAGTAGATCTTTTTCCAATTTTATTAAAAAAATCCCTGTATTATGTTTATCCTTTTTGAACCCTTACTATTTCTTTATAAAAATAAAACCCCTTATATATATTATATATAGTATCTCATAAACAAATATACTAATAGTTAATTTTATTAAATTTAGTTAATTTTATTGGGCAATCTATGCTGAATTTACTGTTTGCCATCTAAAATAATTCAGTTTATCAAGTTTAATTAATTTTATTGGTCAATCCATGCTAAATTCACTGATCAAAATCTACACTAATTCATTTTAATAAATTTAGGTGACTTTATTAGTCAATGTATGATAAATTTACTGATTGCCAGCTACAGTAATTAATTTTATTAAATTTAGTTAATTTTAATGGCAAATTATGCAAAACAATAGCCAACTATAATGATTTAAGCTCATCCCATTATGATCTCATACTTGCCTGAATTTTGAATATACCCTCAGCTATAGGATATATGTAAAGGGGGTGGAAGGTGAGTCGGTAAGGGCGTACGGCTACCAACCTGAAGGTTGCGGGTTCGATTCCCGCCCTTCGCACATCGATCAGGGTGCCAGCCAAAGGAAGCTATTGGCGGTTAGTAGGTCTAATAACATGAAAACCTTACCCATGATGTAACCAGAAAAATCTGAGTCCTGATCTGGAGGTGGAAAAACTTTCTTTGACGGAGTTGACCCTGTTTAGGTTTCATGTCATTTCTTTCTTTTGGTAATGCCTGTCCCCTGGTCAGCTTGCCTCAGTTAAATAAAATATAGGATATCTGTAAAAATTGCAACAAAGCTATTGCTTCACCAAATGCCAGAATAAATTTTATTCAGCAATATCTGGTCTCACAATTAAAATCCATTGCTTCTGAGTCCATTTTGATATATTTACTGTATTAATGGTCAAATACTGGATCAATACTTTTTAAAAGTAAAATGGGACCTAAGTTGAAGCATCCTCTTTTTTTGAAAATTTAGGCATCCAAATTGATCCTGTAGTTTCAGAGTTATGCACAAACAAACATAGAAAAAAACCAAAAAATATACAGGTCAAACTGAGAACCTCCTTCTTTTTCAAATTCAGTTAATAAAACACCCTCAATCTGAAGAGTAGTATGACCTTATCTGAAGCCTAGTATTGCCATCTCCAGCGCATTCTTCACCTTACAATATTCCTAATAACCCTATCTGGAAAATGTTTAGGTAGGGGTAGAATACCTTGGTACACTCAGTACTACTAAACCTTTGTACCAACCCTTGCCTTCAAAACCTTGGTATTAGCCTCTTGTACCTCAACAAACCTGTGCTATCTTTTATTATTCATTGTTTACCAGAACACCCAAGTATGCCTTGTGTAGGGTGGGGTATGCTCAGCTCACTTTGTGCCTTGACAAGTACCTAAAAATTCCTTTATTATTCCTATATAAGATTAGCAAACAATGATTTTTGTATATGTGATTCTTATATTAAAGACTATATTTACTTAAATTTTTACTCTTATAAAAATTTAAGTTCAGTATTTTCTGAAAATAGACTGTTTATAGACAAAGCTCTCATATTATAATTCAAACCTTAGCCCTTCTTATACATAAACTTATATATATTTTATAGATGTAATTTTAATTTTATGAAAAGATAGCTTAAATTTCTATAAACTACCTTATAAACTTCCCTAAAGCAACTATAGGTATAAAATTAGTTATATGTACTTCTTATTTAAGATTATAACGCTATAAACCCTTTTTCTAAACCCATATCTAAAATAAAATTTTTTATAATCATAAACTTTGCTTCTATAATTAAGGCTTTATATAAAAACAATTTTTACCTTTTACTTAATATTAGTCATAAGCATTTTTAACTACACTCCTAAAAAGTGGTTTCTTCTAAGATATAAACTTATATTTATAAACCATTTATAGATTATTAAAAATGACTTTTAAAATATTTGATCCTTACAAAATAGCTCTTATACATGATTAAACTCACCACTAATCCGTGCTAACACTGTTTGAGAGTAAAGATAAATCTTCTTGTGTTTAAAGTAGTAAATTATGGATCAGTATTTTATACTCTTACTTTAACATTACAGATAGTGATTTGATTACTGATATTGAGTGCAAAAGCAAGTATAGGAAAAATATGACCAGATATTATAACTGAAAGCCTCTTAAAAGCATTGAAGATCTCTTTAGGTCATTGATAGGAAGTGGGTGTGTCTCAACCTGTCAAAAATACTCTTCAGGTACTCATCAGCATAAAATTTACCCCTAAATCCTCCTAAATCCTTAGGATCATAAAATATTAGGTAACTGCGAATGTCTGAGTTTTAAAAATTAATTTTATTGTAAAGTAAATAATAATCTCAACTTTTATGGATATTATATGCCCAATTGGCTCTAAATTCACCTATGTAGTCTAAGATCTTTTTGATAACTTCTTTACTTTTTAAGGACAAACCCTAAATCTTTAAAATTAAGGCTTTATTACCTAAGTTTGTTATTTTTTATTCAGACTTTGCCATACCAAACCGATGAAAGATATTTGCAATGAACTGCTAGTTATATATTTAGTACTTTAAGCTGTTTGCAATATATAATAGAGACAAATTTTCCAATTTAACAACTTTATAACAAGACCATCAACGCTTGAGCTCTTTAAAATCACCTAACGTTGGCACATCAAAAGCTTGTCATTCTCCTCTTTTAGTTCAGTTGGAGCTGAATTTTGCATAAAACTATTGTGTAAATCTTTAAACAATCTCCTAAGACGCTGTTTTTTATTATCAATACGCTTTGTCCTGATAATATTTATACTTGCAGAACTGACAACAAATGTCTCGTGTAAATCACTTTCCTTTACATCATAAGTGATATTAATTATACATCATATCAACTATAATAGTTAAACTCAAGATGACATTTAAGTACTCAACTATCACCAAAAATATAAATAATTAGAGTAAACGCTTTTTGTAATCAGCTATACAGCATCTCTGATGCTACTTTATCCTATAGATTTGTTGTATATATTAAAACATACTTTAACCTATAATCTCAATTCTTTTTTAAACTATATACCCTTATTTATATTCAAAGAGTAGTATACCATTTTAATTTTATGTTATCAAATTCAAATTTAGTGACCCTTTAAATCTTAAGGAGTATCCTAAATTCTAGTGTATAAGATTTTATAGATAGACATAAACTAACAATTTAACAAGGATAAATAAGCCTAATTTTTAGTTTTTCCCAAAGATATATTAAATAGTAATAAAAATATTTTTACTATAAATAGATACTACTTCCATAGATCTATTTGTCTTACATATTTAATAAGCCTAAGAAAAAATTAAGTATCTTGTATTTTTTTAAGATAATCAAAAAGCAATATGAGCTAGTACTAAAAAAAAGCAATATGATAAGTTATAATTTATAATTTTATTCGAGGTGGGCCGACCTGGGGACGATACCACACCGATTAGGGAAGTGAAGAAAATGGGAAAGGAGGATAAAACCCGGAAAACCTCCATGCGCGGCGTATGATAGGCCAGGAACTCTATGGACCGCCTTTGCTATTTGCTATCTCGGTTCGGGGCATTGGCGCGCAAAACCAACACAGTCAAAATCGTCCCCTACCCAAAGTCCATTACCGGGATCGAACTCGGGAGGCAGTGGTAAAGGGTCTATACTCTACCACTGGGGTATCCTCCCTGCAATATGATAAGTTAATTATACTATTTTATTAATTTAAATTTGAACATATCATTAACAATAAAAATATATCCTAAGTTTTAGTTGGCTTTATTATTTTATTTTTAAATATTATATGTAGACATCAGTCATGATATATTAAGTATTTATACAAAAACAAAAGTAAGTCGTTTTATAACAGGAGAGTTTTTAGAGTGCTGAACTGTAAGCTATATTTTTAAGTTTTATACACCTCTAAACTTATAGATCTACTGCTAAACATCACTTTTCAAAAAATCAAATCAATTTTGAAATTTAGCTCCATAGAGATTTTATAAAATAATAGCAATAATGGCAGGATATCCTGAAAAAGTAACTCCTGAACTGACTAGACAAGCCAGAATTACTTCAAAGTATAATAATCTTTGGTTGCCAACCTCAGTATTAACCAGAGTCACCCGCTCTCAGACAGCAGCTGCAAAAACAGCCACCTCTTAATATGCAGCCACTTCACCAGATGTCAGATCACCAGATCATGTCTCTGGAACTTGCATGCCAATGAGATCAGTGTGAACTAGATTCTAAAAACTGTTGGGCCCCCTCCTACTATGTAGAATATTAACCAGGCAGTTTTAGCGTCAGATCAATTAAATGCACCTAAGCCTTTTCAGGAACCCTCCTCACCCATTTAGTTATATGTTTCATCCCCTCCAACTATCACTCTTGTTGAATTTCTGAATCCCATCATGAGAGGCGATTTCCAACGGTCTAATCATCAAACCATCACCTATAGTGCTGGGTCAGCTGACCAATATGGTTCACAGATCACTAAATTGGTCCATCCTAAATTGCTCAATGAAAGATTACTGAATCAGAAATCAGTGCTTTGCATCAGTTCCAATCTCATCTGTCCCAGTTAAACCCCTTCAATGGCATTTTGCAATTCTACAATTACTCAGCTTAAGCTGAAAATGGCCAATGTTTCAAGCATGTGGAGATTTTACCATATGAAATTGCATCCAAAAGTTGAATCACTTTTGAAAGAACAAATATGGGATGTGATAAATTAGTTTCCTCCCCCAATTAGCGGAAGTTATTTCAATCTAAATGGATCAAAACAAACTAGCAATGCTCAAGCAACTGCCCCAGCGCCAGGCAGCACCAGCAACCACTGAATTGCGCCAGCAAACATTTACCCATACAAACAATCCTCACCACCTGTTGAATTTTGGGCTTTGTTATGATGGCTAGTTCTTCGTCAGGTGTGAAATGCAGTTTTGTGCGTCTATTGTTTGAGGACAATAGACAGGATGGTAATTTAGAGTTTAAAATATAACTTTTTTGGTAGTACTTAAATTGTATGCCCTGTAGTTTACTTGGACAATGGCACGCTGCCCAGATCTTACTGATCCCAATTAAATACCAACTAGTACAAAGTAAAATACTAAACACAAAAAAGTTCACAAGTTTAAACTATAAACTTAATCCAGTAGTTGAATCTATTTTATTAGTATCAACTTGAGGGTTATTTATAGGGTTTGATGTTAACCACATCTTACCCATGACATCTCATTTTCAATGGCACTTGGCCATGTAAAATATTTGTAAGAACGTCTACAAATACTTTGACTCAGGGCATCATACTCATCCTCAGGGTCAGAGTAAACACTATAATTATTCTCAAGATGGCGTTTCATATGCATCTTCAAAATAGCTTAACTGATTCACTTTCACATGTAATTGGCAGCACATACCAAGGCGATTCATATCACTAATTAGTAATTAATTCAGTCAAAAACTCAACCAACAAGAAAAACTAATTTTGATATAGACCAACAAAGCCCACATGCCCAAGTCATTAAATCAAAACTTAAATTTAAGTTCAATGTAACCAACAAAGCCCTCAAGCCCATGCCATCATAGTCAAATATAATTAAGTGAAATCGCTAGGCCACAAATTCAAGTTCAGATATACTTAGGATATCTTTGGTTTATAATAACTGACGATTTAGATCCAGTTAACCATTCAACGCTTCCCCCTCCTTGACTGGATATAAGTGGCGGATACTCCTTTTCCTTGATCACACTGTCTAACTCTTCACATTCCTCAAAGTTTGAACGATATCTCAATAGCCTTTTCTAATCTGACAGGGCCAGCATGCCTGGTGCCAAGCTTTCTTGGGTTTAGCACATCTCCAATTCCGTTGCAGGCTTCTCCAGTTTGGTCACGCTCTCCTCCCCCTACCAAAGAGGGGATACCTAGTTCTAATACCAGCAAGGCATCAAATCTATGAAATAAACTCTATGGCTTACAAAATTATTATTGTTTTTTTCTTTTTTTCTTTTTTAGTTTTTATTTTTATTATTTTTTTTATTGTTATCATTTTTATTATTCATTATGATACAGACAAAGGAACTTAGCATGTACCCAATTCACAACCCAGCCACCTTGATCCTTAATGGTATATACATCTTCAGACAATTTCTCCAATATAATAAGTGGACCCTTCCAAAGCAAGGCTAGCTTGTGCATGTGGCCTGCGCTCTGAGTGTCACAATATACTACTAAATCTCTTTCTTTGAACTTAGTCATTCCCCATGCCCGATAGCTGGAATATTTTCAAGTATTTGTTGCACATAGGGTTTAGTGAAATCTTCAGAGGCTTCAGGTGTGATAACCTTACTCTGGGAGCAAGTTACCACATGTACGTTTGAGAAATTTTCATTTGATACTAACATAGAATCAATCTTATTGTTAAGCAAGGCCCCATGGCCATTGTTTGCTTGTCATTCAGGTGGGACTGGTGTTGCAGGCACAATAGAGCGTCCCTCATCTATTGTGCTTGTTCTTTTCCCTCCTCCTGCATGGTATTGGGAAGGACTATATTGACATTTCGCTGATGGCATCAGGAAGCATAGTAACCTTTATGATTGCAATTAAAGCAAGTAATTTCACTCACTGGCTGTGAGATGTTGATATTCTTATTGGTTTCAAAGGACTTTCCAGCAAAGGCAGTGGATCCCAATCTGTAACCAGTATTAGGAGGGCCGTAATTTTTTGAGCATTTGCATAAATAGTCAACCAATTCAGATGTCACAAGGTTTTGCATGAAAGCAGGCAATAGAGTGTTTGATAGATTAGGGTAAGTTCTACTGCATTCTCTAGTGCAATCTTGGCGTCAAAATTGACCATAGCCCGCGCGCCTAAGAAAACTTGAGCTTCACAATAGAATTGATTTACAAATATATCAATTGCTTCATCTTTCTTAAAGCTGATGTTCATAAACTTGGATTTTCTGGTCGACATATGTTCTGGACCTCCAAATTCATAAAGCACAGCCTCCTTGACTTCAGCATACGTTGGATTTTTGTTAATGTGAGGCATAATCAACTCAATGATCCAAAAATCCAAGCAGTTAATCATGGTGGCTGCTTTGTTATGGTCGCTGGCCCCATGCGTGCCATTTCAAAGCATTTGATAGGTGGTAATACTTCCATTTTTTTCAAAGTCTGGCAGGTTTGCTGGTTTGAAATTATTGTTTCCCCATTCCTGGTTATCACGATTACTCCTTTGTTGACCAGAACCAGGCGTACTAGGGCGTTGGGGCATTGTATCCTGGTTTGAGGTGTTAGTGTTGACCAAAGCAATCATATTGCTAGGCAGTTGTCAATGTGGCCTAGCATCCATTTTGGTAGCTATTTCTGAAGCTTCATCCTCATAATATTTGGAAGAATTTTCAGTCAAGTGGGTTGTAGCACACTGACAATGCCCATCAGCCAGAGTTCAAATTTTCTCGCTGATTTATTTTTCCAATTTATATGATTTTGAGTTTTTAAATTTTAATTTCACTATTTCCTTATTCAGGCTAGTAGCTTGTAGTTGCAAGGTGGAAATCGCTTAGTCCTTTTCTTTCATTGCCTTCTTGCACTGGTTCAATTCTCCATGGAGGTTATTGTTTGACTCATTAATAGCATTAACATCATCATTTGAATTATTGATCTGTAGATTAAGACAATCAATAGAGTCTTCAGTTTTTGCCCGTTGGTCCTCAAGTTGGGTTTTCCAGTAATTGATTTTTTCAGTGTATTCATCCTTCATCTGAGAAATTTGGGCGCCCAACCATTGATAAAGGTCACCATCTGCGGTCTTAGCCATGAGCGCCATTGTTGAATTTTGGGCTTTGTTCTGATGGCTGGTTCTTCTTCAGGTGTGAAATGCTGTTTTGTGCATCTATTGTATGTAGACAATAGGCAGGATGGTGATTTAGAGTTTAAAATATAACTTTTTTGGTAGTACTTAAATTGTATACCCTGTAGTTTACTTGGACAATGGCACGCCGCCCAGATCTTACTGATCCCAATTAAATACCAACTAGTACAAAGTAGAATACTAAACACAAAAAAGTTTACAAGTTAAACTATAAACTTAATCCAGTAGTTGAATCTATTTTATTAGTATCAACTTGAGGGTTATTTATAGGGTTTGATGTTAACCACATCTTACCCATGACATCTCATTTTCAATGGCACTTGGCCATGTAAAATATTTGTAAGAACGTCTACAAATACTTTGACTCAGGGCATCATACTCATCCTCAGGGTCAGATTAAACACCATAATTATTCTCAAGATGGCATTTCATATGCATCTTCAAAATAGCTTAACCGATTCACTTTCACATGTAATTGGCAGCACATACCAAGGCAATTCGTATCATTATCTAGTAATTAATTTGGTCAAAAAATTGACTGACATTAAAAACTAATTTTGACATAGACTAACAAAGCCCACGTGCCTGATTCATTAAATTAAAACTAAATTTAAGTTACATCGATGAATCCCCCCTTTAGTTGGGACCATCTAGTACTAAAAAAATTAAATTTATGTTCAACCTAACCAACAAAGTCTTCAAGCCTGTGTCATCATAGTTGAATATAATTAAGTGAAATTGGTAGGCCACAAATTCAAGTTGAGATATACTTAGAATATCTTTGGTTTATAATAACCAACGATTTAGATCCAGTCAACCATTCAACACCAACTACTGAAATTTTGACTACAATCTAGCTCAAAGCAAGCATAAGAGTACCATAGGGCCACTGGGGCTTGGCAAAACCCTTAAACCAATAATGTCTAAACCTGGTCCACTTGAAGTGGCATCTATTGCTGATTTGAGACGAAATGGGCAGAAACTAGAGCGCAAAAAGCTCTACCCCGCTCAACCCTCTTTCATGCAATTTTCCTTTACTATAAGCATATTCCTTTTAAATACTACTTAGAGGATTACTTCTCATACTTTTTTAGAAATTACAGAGACATCTAATCAACATCATTATACATGAATCAGTGGAGGGACACTACATTAATGTGGGATTCACTGAAGATGCTCATGTTGACCATGCTGCTACCCTTCAGGTTGATTTTGCATGGATTTCTCAAATCTCCTGCACATGTTCTCACCTGGAGAAAATCTCATAGGTTAAGTTTTCCAACCTCCCAGTGTTTTTATCCTGAATCACAAAAGCTGGGGCTCCATTGTGTCTAATGGAATTTGAGTCTGTACTCACAGTAGACTTTAGTGTCTCTTCCTATTATGATCTAACTCAAAGAGTCTGCCTGACAAGAGCATCATTTATCCACTCACCCATAGTGACTCACAATATAGAAGTAATTCCTCGTGTGGCATTGGTTAAGCATGCCCATAGATCTTCTTTGTGACCTTTACCAAGCGCGCACTCCTTGTTTATGGTTTAACGCCCTTGGACACATGTATAATGACTTAATGGCTCGAAAACAAGCCATCTCAGCCACCACTCAGGGGCTTAAACCAGGTCAATAACATTCCCACATGGCTGCAGCAGAAAATTCCACAACCCATAAAATGTGTTTCAGTTCATGATCTTACCCCTGAATCCCTTAGTCGTGCAGCTGAAACTGCAGTGCTAACAGTAGGTTCACACATTCTTAAGACCCAAGCCCTTCTCCCAGTGGGAACACCCTCCATTCTTTCAGAGTCAATAATATCTCCTGCCAAGCGTAAGGAATCCCCCACAATGCAGCCATCATCAGCCACCCCCACCCAGCGCTCTAACGCACCCACACCAGTCTCCACTAGCACTCTTATGCACCAAAGAGGAGCTTATAATGAGGCTTAGCCCGCAAACAATGACTAGCAATCTACAACCTGTGGTAGACGCAAAAAATAAAAATACACTGCTCCCCCTACACCCAACATATTAAAAGGATCCTTTTCAGCGTTGGAGGATGAGAGTATGGATTTGGACACATCCAATTGGGACAATGCTGAGGGCACCATTGTGCAACCTTAGGAACCTCCCTTAAAACGTATCAGGGGCAGCATCCTTGACTAGTTCTCAGGATCCTCCGCCCCCTACCCAGCCACCCTTCAACCACTCTGGCGCTCCATTCGGCTCACTGAAAAGAACAGTCAAGCTAATTGACATAAAACTAGCCGCCTTCCAGTTGCAGGTTTAAGCGCTGTGCAATACTCCAGGATGCAAAGGGGATAAGCCTTGAGCCCCATGCGAAAGTACCCTGACCCTAAATCCACAAAATCAAACAGTTTGTGGGATTATAAGCAGAGAGCCCACCTCCTCCAAAACTTCAGATCAGTGATGATTGACTTTGCTGCTGTCCAGGAACCTCACCTTTAGACCAATGAACACAAAGCTTGGTTGGGACCATCTAGTACTAAAAAACACAAAGCTTGGAATGATCAGTTTGGAGGCAACTCCTTCTGGACAGAACATGCCGCCATTATAATTCTTGTATTCCATGGATCAAAACCCACATCTTCTAACAACACCTAGGTGGCCGTCTTATACTGGCCAAATTCAATATGGCTGAATTCTCCTTTTTCATCGCCAGTATATACCTTCCTAAAGCTGGGTCTGACCAGAAAACGTGTACTGGAGGAGCTAGTCAACTTGAAACTCATGCAGAATACAATCATATTTAAAAATTTCAACACTACCATAAGCCACGTTTGTAGTTCTTATCCTCCTGCAGAAAATGAATGCCCTGGATCATATAACACCAGGACTTCCTTTGAACTAGTTGCTTTTCATATTCGCTGCCACCCTCTGCGTCCAGCCATGGTGTATGACCAGGATCCAGTAAAATAGAGGGAAATTCCAGTCAGCATCACGCATTGACTTAGAAATAATAGGCTCCCTTTAGGCTGGCCGTGTCTCATCTCTGATGACCGCGACAATCATCAAAGTGATTACAGATCACTCACTGTTGTCCTTCTCACCACACTCAGACCATCGCTTAGGTTCTGACCAAGGGTTGCACCGGCTCTTCTAAACAATCCCTCGGTTAGGGATAAGTTGCCTTCAACCATAAGAGGAAACCTTTACTCCCCATCACCCCACCTGAGCAACCTCAGCGCTAGTTGGGAACAACCATGGCGAGAATTAAACATGTGGCTTATGTCTGTGCCAAAGCTCAGATGACTGTAGCTCGCGCCAGAGCCAAGAAGGTTGAAGCTAGAATTAGGCACTTGGAACGGAACTGCTAACCTTCTCTCTCTCTAAGTTGGATAAATGACTGGGAAGCTGCTCAAGAAGCCTTTCTCTCAGAATTTGCACTTCAGGAAGAGCGGGCAGCCAACTTCACATCTTTTCCTAATATTATGCCAAGTGGTAACGCCCTACCAGCTTTTTAGAAGCAAAGAGCCAGATCTACAGCGCAGGAAATTACAGTACTGAAGGTTAGCACCACCACTTCAACGGACAAAGAAGCCATCACACAGGAACTGCACCGCTTCTACTCCAAACTTTTCCATTCTGACCAGGTTGACATGTCATAGATATCCAAGACTTCTTATGGCGCACTCCTGAGCGACCCATAGACCCACAGGCAGACAAAGCTTTTTTAGCCCCTATCACCTGTCAGGAGGTTATGAAAATCCTCCCTAAATATCCGCGGCTTAAAGCCCCTGGCCCTGATGGCATACGTTTTGAGGTATACCTTCTAAAAACTTTGGTGACAGCCAAAATCTCTGTGACCTGTTCACCTCACTCTTGGCGCAAGGCGAAGTCCTCCCTGATTCTAGGACTTCAATCACAACCTTCATTCATAAGAAATCAAACTTGGAGAATCTGTTCAACTGGCTCCCTACAGCCTTGTTTACATGGACCACAAATTATTTAGAAAAGTATCTGGACAACCGCATAACAGCATGGATGTCTCACCGCCTGAATTCCTCGCAAAATCGTTTAATTCTGGGTAGGTCGCTAAGATAACTTTAATGATCTCCAATGACTTTGACTAGTAACTCAAGCAGGTGAAAGGCTTTGTGGCTCTTCTTGAATAGAGATGCCTTAGAATCGTTTGCTTGGAATTATGTTGATGCTTCCTTAACCCTCTTCCACCTTCCCTCTACCTCAAAATGTTGGATCTCCGCACTCTATGATTGATTATATACCAGAGTCCTTTCACCAACAAATTCACAGCCGCAGTTACCGTCATGCAGAATCTCCGTCAAGGTGATCATCTGGACCTATCCTTTTTCAATATCACACTTGATCCCCTATTGGGCACTTTGCAGGAGAAGCTGATGCGGATCATAGTACCAAATAAGGCTCCTACCCACACTATGGCATTTGCAATGACACTGCCATTGCGTTTGGTTGCCATGAGAGCACCACCTTTGATGCTAGGATACTTGAGAGCTACACCAGGGCGTCCAACGCCAAGGTTAACACCTCCAAAAAAATGGTTTTAAAGGTTGGCTCACCCACATTCCTACAACCATTTGGTCTGAAGCCTGCGCGTAACAATTTCCATTACCTGGGGGTCCTGAGAGCTCACAAGAAGTTGCACTTAGTGCCAACGATGACACAATCCTGAAAGAGTTGAATTCCAGGATTGGCAGCTGGAACAGACGAGATATAACCCCCAGGGTCGGGAACTGATAGCTATTGTGTTCCTCCTTTTGAAAGTTTGGTTTCTTGCACATATCTGTACCTCTCAACTCATTTTATATGCTGCTCAACGTTCTTTTTGGCTGATGGATCTGGGGCTTTAACCCTCCGCCCACAGCACTTTCAACAATAACCCAACCCCAGTATTAAGGGGGCCTAGGACTTCTGGGCAACCGCTAACATGCCACCTCCATTTATCTGAAGCTCCTTTGCCCAGTTGTATGCTGGGATGCGACCCCCATCCTCAGTAGGCACCTGACCTCCGCCAATATGCGTCAGCATCTCTGGCCTTCTTAAAGCATCGTTGACATCTATAAGGGAGCGTCTCACTAAGCAACCAGGCCAGCACAAAACCCTCCTCTTCCAAATATTAAAATCAAGCTTTCCTTGCACTGAGACGAGTTGGCGCAAGGTATACCATGCTTTCCCATACAGAAGGATGGCCCAGGCCTCAGCCACTGTCGCCATGTGATAGTATACTATGAACGGGTAGTCATATCTCAACTTAATCTTTATAATAGACTTACAATCAGCCCGCGCCTCCTTGAACTCCTCCCACCCTCAACGATCTTTAACCTTTAGAGGCTCTGGAAATATATTTACCACTCAATACTTTTTGTGAAGGTGTCTAATACCCTATGTCGGTCACTCAATTGTTCATACATGACAGTGGATTGAATTGGCCCCCCTTTCAACACCACAGCTGCCCTCGTCTTTTGGATCCTATTGACTCCCATATCCACCACTTTTTCACATGCCCAATAGTATTATGTTTTGGCCCAAGGCGCGCGCTCTTCCATGAACTTCCATGGCCTGGCAAACCTGTTCAATATCTGTTCTTTTGAGCAGAACTTACATAGATGCCACTGACCCCTTTAAGTCCTTGCCTATGCCACACCACTATGGAAAATCCACAATTCCTTCCTTTGGGAAGATTTTGACTAACAAGTAAGGACCCTACACCACATGCTTGCCCACTTCAAGGTGCACTTTGATATGGCCCTAAAAGTCTCAACTTTGTTGCCAACATCCCCCTGCTCAGTCGCAGCTGCAGCAAGTCTCTGGCGCACCAAACCCCCTCCCTTTTATGATGTCTCCTCCCTCACTTTCCCTATTCTCTGGTTCATAGAATCCCAGGTGTAATTAAATAAACGTCTATGAACCCCCATTGGGTCGTGACCATCTAGTACTAAAAATAGGATCTAGGCTTTACATATCTGTTTTCTAGTCTTTGTTAAGATCTCATAGTTCTCAGTTAAATGACTAAGGTCATTGTTGGCCTGTATTACATTTTACAAACCATTATAAATTTTGATAAAATTGTCCTTCGATGCCTCAATATCTTGACTCATGAAGATTTACTGGCTCTGAAGAAGTTTTTTCCTCCTGTAGTTGATAAGTGGCTTCTGCAGTACTGCTGATGTGATGTGCAACAATGCGCACCTCCTGCTGGGTGTACTAACTGAGTTCTTCTAATGATTCATCTTGTTAAATTTCAGCTCATGAAGAATTAATGATGTTTTAGGGCCTCTGGCTGATATTGAATTACTCCTAGGACCCACTCAGTGGTAATATCTCCCTCATTCATTGCTTAATAGCTGATCTCATTTACACTATGGATCAGCTGGGTGATATGCTTATTTAATCGCTGACTAATTTGCTGACTAAGTCTATAATTGAAGTCATCTAATTGTTTTACTCCCTAAAACTCTTCTCCAGTCAGTTGTGCAAGGAGTTCAGAACTTCTTTGTTCTTATGATTTTAATCAAACAATTCCATTATTTTATCATGGTGTTGAACTATGGTCATCTAAAAATTGCATAAAAGATGGTTGAAGATACACCGTAATATATCACCTGAGACGCTCAATATTGCTGATATAAGATAGTATTTGGCCGTGATTCATGACACTATACTGTTCAAAATTTTAAAGTAATTGCTCTTGGTTGTGCTGGTAGTAAAAAAGAATAGGCATAAGGTCAATAGTTTAGTGACTAAAGAGTTAGAATCCACGAAATAGCACTTATTCAATCTTCCAAATTTTGTTAATTGTTATGGAGTAGATTCAAATACTCAAATTTAGGCGTATAGCTCCATTCTATATGGCTCAGGACATCTGAAATGGACTAGGCAGATTGACGTACAACACAATAAATTAGTCTTTTGTCATTTTCTTATCTTGGGGTAAGATCCATGTTAGTTTTGATTATAATTGAATTTAGTTTTAATAGTCCCCCTCTAGTAATCAATCACTGTAGTGTGTGGCAAACTCATAATACTGCACAGGCTAAATTCCTCCTTAAAAGTTCTCAGATTTTTTTATACACTAGAGCTCTATCATCTGACACTGACTGTTCCGTCAAGTATTGTATAGAAGCGCTACACAGTACTTAATTCCTACAATTTCTGGTAAGATAACCTCTACTCAAGAAGCTACTTTCATAATGCTGAAAAACTTGACATATGTCAAAATTTCAGTAGTTGTGAGTATATAAAGTCAACTTCCTAACTTCAAACAATAGTATCTTGATTTTAGGAGTACAATTCAAAGAAAGTACAATTTTTATAATGAGTACAATGGGAAATAGGCATATTGGGACCCATTTTCAAAAAAGAACTATAAAAGAATGATGAAGGATGCATGACAGTTATGGAATGGTTGAAGTCTCAAATGGAATGGAAGAAAGAAAAACGCAACAAAGACTAGTTTCTTGCTTTTTGTTTTAGTTACACTTAGAAAAAAGGGATGAAATGAAAAATTTGTAAATCAATTCAGCAATAGTGACAACAAAAGCCATTTCAAGGGAAGAAGTTGAGTTAAGGATTGGACTTGGTCGTTTGTTAAATTCTGACCAAATAAGATTGGAGTTTACCTGGTTTGTTGATCATCATCTGTTATAAATTGGTGAGACCCAAATTTATTTTAATATCTGTAAGCTCAGTCTAGCAACAGGAGGTGATTAGCAGGGGCAGAAAAAATTGGCCTCCAATTGCTGATTAGGGCAATTTACTAAGGCCTGAGCAGCGATCTGCTCCTGCACACTTTGAGAAGATCAGTTTCTATTGGCTAGTCACAGAGATGCAGCCACCGCAATTGAAGAAAGGGGAAGGATATTGTCCCCTATTAATAAAACCCGCCATAATAGTAGTGGGGCAATGCTGAAAGGAGGAGGGGCAAAAAGTGCCTCAGCAGCAAGGAAAGAACCCATACACTTCAAAGGTCAAGTCCAAAGAACAGGGGGTAGAAGGTGCGTTAATTTTTGTTAGAGTACCGGTTATGAATGTTGAGGGCATAACAGATAACAAGCAAGGGGAAATCACAAGATGGGTGTCCCAGTGGAAGAGAAAAACATTAAAATGGCGTAAGGACCTGTGAGGCAGCTGGCCTCATTGAGAACCACAAACTGGAGGACAGGATTGGAATTATAAGCAACAAAACCCTCCAAAAGCTCCTGGCGAAGTTTAGGCTAAAGTATTTATGAAGACCAACAAATGGACCACCAGAGTGGCATCTTCTGGCAGCTGAGTTTGAGTATAAAGATGGTGGCATATGTATAAATGAGTGGCATTGTCACCACAACCACGTACTGGGCTTTCCTAGAGTAGCACAGGTTAAAGTACCCCTTAGCGGTGGTTAATTCAATAAAATGGCAGCTCTAAACACCATATGCGCCATCTAAATGATTGCTGCACTTACATAGGTGAAGAGGTTTCATACTTGGACCTAAGGCTAAGTTGCTGGTTTTTTGGGGGAGCACAAGAGGCTATGAAGCCTCACCTAATTGCATTAGAGATGTTAGGCTAGGTCATGAGGGGGGACAAAGCAACAGTAAGATAGAAGGGCTAGCAGATCCAGCCTGGCACGCTTTGGAATCGGCCAAAAAACACCAGGAGGCATTACACCACCACCTCATGTGGGGTCAGCAAACGTCAAATTGCAAACTTTTAAGACTCGATACAGCAGAGTGCAGTGGTTGCAGTTATTAGATCTACAATATGATTTAATCAATTGTGCAATTGAAGCAATAGTGAGATTCTAATTACCATAATTCTTATAATATGTAAATCTTTGTGATGGTGGTTGCTTATAGTTTTTAAAACTTAGGGACATTGAATATTTAATTAGAAACTGCTATTAAAAAGGGTGCATGGAATTAACTTTACGCTGTAAAATTAATTTTTTGCCAAAAAATTATATACAATTATTTTTATATCACACGCCCAAATAGCCAAGTAACTCAATGCTGAGCATAAATAACTAAAAGTCTGTACGCTATAAAATTAACTCTTTAAGCGCCTTCCTAACCACATCTTTATTTCACTGCCCTTTCCATTTATTTGTGACGCTTTCAATTTAGCTCTAAAATTTGTGCTTTTACAGGAAATTAAGATTGCTTGAAATATCCTATCTTTTTACAGACAAAATATATAATCTGATGAAAGCACCTAGCTTACTATGATAAATGTATATTGAGGCAGAAGAAGATTTATATAAGCGCATATTCACCTGATTTATTCCAGAAACTAACTTTTTACAAATAACTATAATCTAAATCTTTAATTGACTTTGTTGCATATAAAATCATATTTCTGGAATAAGATTTTGTTATTATACATATATGTTATGAATATAGCCAATGTGCATAATAAAATTACTAATTAATCATGTGTTGGTCATAGGTTATTATTAGCAGAAGAGTCAGTAGTCAATTATATAAAAATGTGTTAGAATATGCCCAAAATAATCAGATAATAAGTAAAAGTTTCGTCCTAACATCAAAAACAGAGCATTAAAAATGAAATTTATTCATAAATTGTTAAGGATCTCTTGGTTAGGTCCTTAACTATGTTAAAAGAGGAATAAAAGATAATAGGTTCATCTCAAAATGATAAAGTCTGTAGTCCCCTCTTTTTTAATGCAGATGTAAGCCATAAAGTTATTTAATTACCACCATATCGCCAGCTACCCTGGCACTGTTAAACAAAAGATCTCTATTCTAATAATTACTCTTGATCTGGTAAACTTAAGTACAAAAAATGTTATTGATGACTTTTTAACCCGCATTTATAAAATTTCTTGGTTATAACCTCAGGCTTTTATAGGCCTCTGACCATTTTCCTCATCATCAATAACTTAGCAATAAGATTAGTACCTTTTTGTCTGTTTTAAAAGTTTCAATGCTCTTATTGTGGCTGTAGACCATTTTGATTAACAGTTCAAATTCTTCCCTTCTAAATTTAAAACACATGCAAAGAGTAGCTAAGTTTTAAATTTGCACAGTTTAAAATCCTAGAGAGGTATCTGATATGGTGTGCAGCTACATACTTTTTATGGTACATATATCTCTAAACTTTTAATTATAAAAGTAGATGTCTCAGATACAGCCATAAGCTCTTTGTATAGACTAAGAGGTTAGTTATCAATAGTAAATACTTTTGTTATATATTATTTTTGAAGAGCAGGACAATATAATTGACTGAAATTGTTTAGATCAATAAGTATATATATGAAATACCAATTTTCTACTTCATGTCCCCAACTTTATGAGAGCATTATCCATAATCTTTATGTCTTGAATGAATAGGAGATAGAATGCCTCTGCAGATAAAATCATAACTGAAATTACATATAAATAAAAGCCTATGCTTGAACATGGGTGAGGGCATAAAAAAGCTTTAAATGATTCTAAAAAGAGATTGTATAATTAGTTTAGCTATAAGATTGGTGTTATATATAACATTATGCTGTTCAGTGAAGTGTTAATACTGATGCTGATACCTCAGGGCATAGCCTATTGTGCTTTTTAGTGTAGAAGTAGTTTGTTTTAACATGTTTGCAAGTGTTAAGGATTTTCCCTTTTCTCCATGCTTAAAGATGCATAGAGTCTTTAGAAATATATAGAGAAACTGGAAATTGAAATCTAAAAAAGAGATAGAGCACAATACTAACTAGGACTAAACTATGGACTAAGGTTTTCTAAAGAACAAGAGAATTATGTAAAGTGGGTGGGTTTCTCATGTATGAAGCTTACCAACAAACTGAAGCCTAGTATTTTCAATTCCCCAAGAAAATGATAGAGTCCCTAAAGCGGGTGGCTTATACTTTTATAATTAAAACCTTATAAAGTATATAGCCTTGTATTCACATTGTATCTGTCAGACTTAGCCTTAGATTTTGTGAAGACTTGACTTTAGGCTTCCAGATATTTATCATTTTGATCAATTATTTTTATAATCAATCTACTGATCAATGCTTCCTTGGACTAATGTGCCCAAAATCACAATTGATATTGGAGTTCATAACTAAGTAATCTACAATTAAAAACGCTAAATCTGAACCCAAAATGAATCCAAGTAATTTTGACTTTTCAGTGCTCCACCAACCAATAGGAAAAATTTTATAGTCCTATCCATTCACTTTTACAAGGCAGTGTACAATAGTAAGAACTAATTTAAAATTGCTTTGCCCAGTTGTTACACTACACTATCCATTATGTGCCTTGCTTACTAGATTCCCAATATCAAAATAGGATTGCTATCCTATCCTATTTCCAGCCATTTTCCTAGAATTTCCTCCTTTTATATTTCACATTACTTATTCCTAATACTAACTAGAGCATTATACATTTTATAAATAAATAACATTTCACTCATCTGTATCATTTTAAGTTAAATGTTCTCTTAAGACTGCTTAACCTTTATTCTAGGTTAGTAACATTATATCTGGTCATAATTAACCATTTTGCATGGCCAAAGCACCTAATTGCCTTAGCAACAAATAATTTCGCTAAAAAAATTTCTTAGTGATACTAAGATTAATAATCTTATAGCTTTAAAGGACCGGTTATCAACAAATAAAAACTATCTCCAAAAATATACTTATAAGGTTCTCATAGAAGTTGTTTAGCTTTGCCAAAAACACTAGATGCATAAAGATAGAAACCAATCATAAAAAACAAAAACCAAAAATTGAATATCTCTAAAAACTACTTCTGAAAATTAACATAAAAGATTAAAACGCAGAAGATTAAACTAAATATAACTTTCTAGATAAAAATATATTGCCCAAGTGTTAAGTCAAAGTTTATATTTAAATATGATCAAAGCGTTTAACATGTTAAATATACTAAATAAGATTGTAAAGTAACATCCAAGTAAATTTTATTTTGAGGTACACCACCCAGGGATGGACATCATTAAAACTCAAAGAGAAAATAAATAAAACTACACAAATAAAGATGAGTAATTTTTCCCAAAACAAGCGGACAAAACACACAAAGTGAGAACACGACAAAGTAGGTGGGACAACAGCAAACCGCTTATAACACCATGGCGGAAGGGGAGGGGGTTGGGTGCTCACCCTTGGCAGCATATTCACCCCAGAGCAGGGCATGGGCTACAGAAGAGAGCAAGGACGTCAGGACGTCAGCACTATACAGTTTGCGGTTCTTGAGGAGTGGTGTCTCAGTAAAACAACTGGCACATTAAAATGTGGTGATATAAATGGAGAAAGCATTTTCAGTATTAGCGCAGGTGTCAGGGAGCTTGACAAACGTGGCAATTTTGGTGTGGGTAATCTTGGCTTTGAGATTACATGCTACCAATGATAAGTTCTGGATAACTTCTCTGGTGGCTTTGTGAGTTTGAACCAGCGCATTATTATGTGGCAGACCAAGGGTGGTGTATAATGGTAGGAGGGATCCATACTGTGAGCATCACTACTGACTTGGAAACAGCATTGTAAAGGGTATGATATTTTGGCTTATCAGTTTCATTAACAACAATCTGGTGATCACCACAGAACAGCTCAGAGTTTGGCTGGGGACGAATAGATGAAGGGGGAACTTAGCGTCACATTCTGAATAAATTAAATGCTCAATTTGGAGAGTGGATTCTTCAATGAAATTACTGGATTCATTAATATCATCATATAAGCCCCAAGGGTTTTGATTAACTGAATTAGGGGATTACCATCTGATGAGGTTTTGTTGGTGCATTGGGGAAAAGCATGGGAGTGAATTGGGGTCTAAGACAGTGCTTGATTGTAGGGAGCATTGTGGTACTGGGGCAAAGAAAAGGTTGATTGGTGGCTGTGGGCGCAGCTGTAGCAGCAGGATTTTTGGGGGGGGGGGGTAGAATAGTTCTTTAAACCAAATCGAAGGCATGGGGGTGGCTGCATATTGGAAGCCAAAGCCATTGGACTTTAAAAGGGCAGTGTAAGGATCCTAGCCGCACCCATATAATTTAATCAGTTGATTCACCCCTTTCAATCAAAGAAGGGGGAACGTTCCTGAACCCTTCCATTAGAAAAAAATAGTGGATTTAGGGCACACTATTAACAAGCGATGGGTTTCTGATGAGTCCCTTCATCTCAAATTTACAACAAGTTGAAAAGTGGAAGGGGATAATTTCGCTATAAAGTTTGATTTGTCTGAAGCCTATATCATGATAATTGGAAAAATATGTGACAAGACATGAGCACAATTGGGTGGATCAAGGCCAAAGTCCTGACAGGAGTGCCAGCCTAAAAATCAATCCGCCAAAGATCCCTCTGAGGATAAAGATTTCTTTAGTAAAATTGCAAGATACGCTGTCATGATGAAACTCTGAAGGAAACAAAAAATTCAGAAACAGGAGCCACAAATCAAGTCACTCGCAATGTGCAAGTTGAGTCATGAACCAAAAGTCATGGCGTTTTAGGAAGAACATGCGTCCTGTTGTAAGAATTATTCCACAGTCATCACCCCTTAATTTTCTTCACTATAAAAACCCAGTGCTATGCTGATGATATAGTGCTAGGTTATTTTGAACTATTCTTAATAACCTTTAACTTTGCCAATACTACTTTAGAAATTTTTATACTTTTAACCTGTATGTCTGTCCCAAAAACCAAACAAACCAATGGAGCGCACACTCTCATATGTATCAGTAATGATCGTGGATGTCACAATGGTTATCTCAGCTATTGCCTCTCTCAGTGCAGAAGCCCTCAAGAGTTGTATCCTACAAGTTTAACATGATGCTCCTGCTCAGAAGAATAATGAAGTTTAAGAACTTTAAAATTAGCGTACTGATTAACTGCTCAATTTAATCCCGCATGATTAAAAAGAAAATGATAATGATAATTTGGCAGTCACTACTTGGGAGTCAATGTTGGGACAAACCTGGCAAAGCAATTGTCACCTCTTGGCACCAAGCACACATTAAAAAGAACCAGGAGTATGGCTGAAACACAAACCAAGGAGGGCAGATTGACCCATCACTCAATCCAATCTGCCTCAATCATGGGAAAGTGAACAACAATTTGAAGGATGCTAATTGAAGCGAAGTTGTTGGTATTAAACCCAACTAAACAATTTTTACCGCACATTAATAAGTGAATATTAAAGTGAGTCAAGAATATGACCTTATTGCAAATCTCAGATGAACAGAACAGTCCTCTCCTGCCAACACTGGCCATTTGGCCCCATACTTGAAGCGTGGTAAAGATTACTACCAGCGCTCAGCTTAGTAGTTGGAGCGGAAATGATGAACATAGAGCAATAATTTTTACATTTTTTTCACGCGAGATTCCTATTTGTATATTATCAGAACGGCGATGCCTTGTGGACTTTATATCTATCATGGGTGTTGGAGTACGACCAATGGAAGCCAAGTCTTTTCTTGGCACATTAAATTGTCTGACAGGCAGAAGCTGCAATTGTGAGCATCTTAGTTTTGAGTGGTACAACTCAATTAAGGCCAGAAAGATATTCCACCTTCCCTGAACTTAGGGAAAGGATGGATGGTCAGGGGCAGAAAGAATAACAGCGCATGGAGAGTTTGATAATGAAATTATATTAAATTCAAGGATGATCATGGCAAATGAACAAGGCCCAGAGAAGCGTGTGGCCTCATTTGGGACCACAAATTATAAGAGGGGTTGTAGCCATAGGCTGCCAAACCTTCCATCAGCTCCTGATGGAGCACAGCCGGGGAAGTTGGGTGGGAAAACCAGCAAAAAACCACCAAAGTTGTGACTGTTGGGAGCCAGGTGCAAGTCACGGCGATAGGGGTACACTGATAGCCAGGGGAACAGTTGCCGCAGTGGCAGCGTCAGCTTTGCATTTGAAGACAGGGTTAGTTACTCCTTATAGGGGTGGGAATCATTAAAACTGGAAAGTTGCATCACTGCCTGTGTCATCCTATAATGGCTTTATCTTTGTATGGGAACAATTTCTTATACTCAACCTGAAGACCAAAGTGCATTTGGACCAGGAGAGCATGAGTGGGTAGTGAGGCACTTCCTGGGACCATGCAAGATGGAGGTCAAGATCCCTGGCAGAAAGAACTGACCCAAGGATTTGGTAGGACTGGAAAAACCGATCTGAAACGTTCCTTGCCAGATGGAAAATGCTGGGGAGTTTTGCCACTGCCCCACACTGGAGAAGCTGGTTGGGAATCCAAGGACATCAGAAAGAGTATGTGGCGGGAGGTTGAAGGCTTTAGTTTAACTAAACTAACTTTTTACAAAAAATCGCACATAAATTATGCCAAGCAGAAATAAAAGCAGTATATTAAGTAACTTTATATAAAATGATTTGCTAAGGTTTCTCTAGTTCTTTTTCCACATGTAACATGCCAGTAAGGTTGCACTTTGTCCTTTAAAAATTTGGAAAATTTGTTTATAATAATGTATCTCACCTCTACTTCCTATTTTGTTGGGAATAAAGGGATTTGCACGAGTTCAAATGGAGCTCAAATGCTAAATAAATAAACCGCTCAAGGGAGTTCCTCCACTGCAAAACCTGCTGAAATAACATTAATGGAAGAATTTTAAGTCAGGCAAACAAAACCCTGACTCCTTCCAAATTTGCTTGATAGTCAATAAAGATCTTGACCTTCAGAGATCAACTGAATTGGTTAAATCGATTGGGAAGATCAGGGCTGTTGGAACCTTTCGCCTTCCAGTACCTCATTCTGGAAATTGCTGTAGCCCACTTAATCCTAGATTTCAACTGGAGTTATAAATACCCTAAACTTTAAAAAAGGGGTCTTGTTTCTAAACCCAACTTTCCCCAAGTTTTTACTAGAGCTTTTGCCTGTTAAAAGTAATGGAGTTTTTCCTTGGAGACAACTATTCCGCCAAGAGATTACCTAGAGACTCAAAAGTTAATTGTTTTTTTTCAAGAGCTAAAGCAACTTTTAATTGAGTCGCTTATAGGAACTGGCCTTTAGATTCAGATAAAAGGCTCAATACTATTGGTATTTTTTCAATACTAGAAGATCACAACTTGAAGAGTGTTTCATTGATGTTTATTGACTACGCTAGGGCTTTAAAAAGCTTGAGGTGAGGAAGGGGGATAGAATAGACATTTAGAAATGGAAGAGGATTGGCACAACAGAGCCATGCAGCACTAGACTGAGCTGAGAGAGTATACAACATAGTAGATACCTTCAAGTACATCTTAAATTGTTTCTGAAAGTGGGTGTTCATGTGTGGTAGGGACCAAACCTGAAAAGCAAAAGCTTCACGAAGGAAATTTTTTGGATTGTCCCAATGTTCATGGAATAGGCAAGTTTTCAGAGGAAACGGTGGCAGCCAAGTATAATATACTTAAACACTCAGCTTTAACAGGGTGTCATTAACAGGGCTGAGAACGGAGGAGCGCATTTACTTTTAGCCAAAACTTAGTGCAAATGGAATTATATAAACAATTGATCTGGGAGTCAATTGACTATGAGAAGCAAGGGCGGCTTTAGTGCTAAAAGGTAGGGCTGTTGTAATCTCTCTGTCCTGTATGAATAGTAGAGCACCTTCTATAATGTGTTGGACAATTTACTGATCAAATGGGGTAGTACACATCCTGCAAGAGCCTCTTAAGGACAAATCATACAAATTAAGTTTAAAAATGAGAAAGCGCATATGGAAAAGAGTTTTGCCTTGTGGGGTTAAGCCAGGTTGTGACATTCTGTCCATTATGCACTATATCATGACATTAGCGCCTGAGGACAGAGTTATCTCTTCTGGAAGGAAAGGCGTGGTAGATCAAAAGATTTAATTGTTTTAGAGAAAGAAAAGATGGTTCCATTATGGGATAAGGAGAGTTTCAGGAGATAGACTGGGTGGTTTGTGAGCCACCCCCAAAGAGATTGATTATGCTCTAGGAAGGCCTGAGATGATGACACAGCTTAGCGGAGGGCGGGCGCCCATTGGGGCATAGAGTCATGTCCCAGCAGAATATCAGCCATAAGAGCTTCAGGTAGATTATTGTGAAGTTGGAGTGGGTATCCAGAAGCCCAATCCCCCCTTAGTTGCGAGGTTTGAGAATTCTAGACCATTCCAATGGCATTTGGTTTTAGCCAATGATCTAACAGCGGAAGATCACAATGAGGTGAGTATAAAGTGCATCTGTGAATTGATAGACGTTTACAGGAACCAGAATTTGGAGAGGGGAAACATGTTGGCCATCAGGGACCAACCCTTAGGGTTATGATCTGCTGGTTTGAGCAAGTTATCATATATTCACGGCCTTCAGGACCAAGTCTTCGTTGCCTTTCAGCGCGACTCCTTGGTAGTTGGTCAGGACACCCAGGTTGGAGGTGACCATGCATGAGTTCCACCAAAAA